>PVJS01048646.1:0-14974 GCA_004027185.1 Glis glis
GGCACAGGAAACTAAAATGAGGATCAATACGTGGGATTGCATTAAACTAAAGAGCTTTTGTACAGCAAAGGAAACAATCAAGAACCTCAACAGAAGGCCGGGCATGTAATCCCAGTACTTTGGGAGGTGGAGACCGGAGGATCCGGGTTCGCGGCCAGCCTCAGCTCTTTCTATCTCTCTCTCTCCCTGTCTCTCTCTCTCTCTCTCTCTCTACTTAGTGAGGCCCTCCGCAACTTCGTGAGGCCTGGTTTCAAAATAAAGTATAAAAAATAGGGCCGGGGGTGTAGTTCGGAGGTAAAACCCCTCTGGGTTCAATCCCCGGTACCGCAAAAAAAAAAAAAAGAACCTCAACAGAGAGCCAACAGAATGGGAGAAGATTTTTGCCAGCTACTCCTCTGATAGGGGATTCATATCTAGAATATACAGAGAATTTTAAAAAATCACCACTAAAAAAACAAACAATCCAATCAAAAAATGGGCAAGTGAACTAAATAGACACTTCACAGAAGAAGAAATACAAATGGCCCATAAATGTATGAAAAAATGTTCAACTTCATTAGTAATCAGAGAGATGCAAATCAAAACTACCCTGAGATTTCACCTAATGCCAATTAGAATGGCAATCATTAAAAACACAAACAACAACAAATGCTGGCGAGGTTGTGGAGAAGTAGGAACTCTACTACACTCTTGGTAGGATTGCAAATTAGTGCTACCGCTGTGGAAAACAGTGTGGAGGACCCTCAGAAGAATGGGAATAAACCTATCGTATGACCCAGCAATACCACTTCTAGGCATCTACCCAAAAGAATGGAAACCAAAGTACCAGACTAATACATGTGTATCTATGTTTATAGCTGCACAATTCACAATTGCCAAACTATGGAACCAGCCAAGGTGTCCATTGACAGATGAATGGATTACAAAACTATGGGATATGTATACAATGGAATTTTACGTGGCCACAAAGAAGAACAAAATCACATCATTTGCAGGGAAATGGAGAGAACTGGAGAACATTATGCTAAATGAAATTAGTTAAGTCACTAAGAGTGAAAAGTTGGATGTCCCCCCTAATATGTGGAAGCTAGATAGAATGGGACTTAGAAGGGACTCCCGGCAAAGAAGAAGAAAACTTTAGATGAACAAAGAAGGTGACCTAGCTGAGGGAGTTGGGAGGGGGGTGGAGGGAAACACACTGAAGCACATGATGTATATACACAAACTTATAAGACTCAATCACTATGCGGAGCACGAAAGGGAGGGAGGGAGAGGGAATAGGGTGGGATTTGAAGGAGGGCTAAATGAGCAATGTGTGCATGTATGATGCTGCTACCCTGATGTATATCGAAGTGTATAATTACGCCGGGCATGGTGGCGCACGCTTGTAATCCCAGTACTTTGGGAGGTAGAGACCGGAGGATGCAGGTTCGCGGCCAACCTCAGCTCTCTCTCTGTCTCTCTGTCTCTCTGTCTCTCTCTCTCTCTCTCTCCTTAGTGAGGCCCTCCGCAACTTCGTGAGACCCGGTTTCAAAATAAAGTATAAAAAATAGGGCCGGGGGCGTAGCGCGGAGGTAGAACGCCCCTGCGTTCAATCCCCGGTACCAAAAAAAAAAAGAAATGTATAATTACAATGCACCAATAAATGAATATAAAAATTTTTTTAAAAAAGAAAGCCAAGTAGAGAATCTACACGCAGATTCAAGGGGGCTTCGCAGCCTGGACTAATCCGCCCTGTCCCAGTGGCAGCTCCTGCCTCCAGTATCCGTCTCTTGTTGCTTCTCATGAGTGCCAAAGGAAAGTTGAAAAGTTCTATGGTCACCCCAACATTGTTTCTCTCTCCTTCAATGGCATCTTCAAAATTAACATTCTGTGTTGTATTGCTACATATGGTAATATATGCATCTGAAAACACAGGTTGCAAAAAATAAAATATTTTAGTACTCATAATTTCACACACCCAAAACTATCCAATGTAAACACTGTTGTATAAATAGCCTGTGTGCATTAAAGAAAACTATCTAGACAGCTATATAGATTATAGATATAGATAATAGTTATAGACATCTACATATTTATAGACATGTGTTTATAATCATGACTGTGTCTGAACTAATATATATCTGTCCATTGGCAAGGTGGTTACCACATAGGACTACAGAGGTTGTTCAGAAGGGGGGCGCTTTATTGGGTGGAAGGGCGTGTTTTGATTCATGGTCTACCTTTTGCATTCAAATTAAGACACTTGTTTAACCCCAAGTCTCTCCCTCTGAGGACTGAAATTCCCCTGGGCTGTTCCCCACCAATCTGAGTCCAGCTCCGCTCCCCTCAGTGTCGCCTCTCCAGTGAGCCCAGTTCCTCTGTGGCTAACCAGTCCAGGAAGTCCTCAGATTTTCCTACCACAAAGAACTGGCTGCTCCAGGGATGTCTGGGCTGCAGTGAATGAGACCTGCTAGTTTCAAGCCAGTACATCTGACCAGCAGCTACGGTTTCCTTTTACCCTCTCAGACTCAGCCGTGACCCTGGAGTATGTTTCCCAATGGCAAATATTCTTTCCAAAACAGGGCTGGATGGTGCCTTAGATGCAATGACAAAAAATATGACTAATCGTAGATCATAGATAACACTGCTTTCTGTTATCTACAAAGCCACGGGGTTTATAACTAACCCTTGGGACGTCTCTCCGAAGTAGATATTGCTATTATTCCCAGTTTCCAGATGAGGAATCCAAGGCTCAAGGAAATACCTAAAGTTTGATTCAAACCTGAGATTGCCCAACTCCGCAGCTTGAATCATGCTATACTACTGCCTGCGGGAGTTTCTTGTGGGAGATTCAGTAAACACCACAATACGAATTCTGGGTGCTAGCCTTCTCTTTCCCTAGATTTCTATTCTTCTGACTGAGAAAGTGCTAAGTCAGCAACTCTGCAAGAGGATCTTAGGTAAGGGGGCAGGACCATGCACCCCTCACAAAAGCTGCTGGCATGGGCTTCCAAAGCTCAGGCTTACACCCTTCTCCCTGAGGTGGTTTTAAACTTTGACTCAATTTGATAATAGTTTGAGCGTTATAGAGTCTATGTATCTGATGCTTGAATCATCCTCCAGAGTTCTGAATGTGGGACTCAGAGTGGGCTGGCTGGGCTTTACCTAGACCAGCTTGCCTGGGAGCACTCTTTCCCTCTAGGGAAGATTTGGTGATTACACTGAAAAACTCTGGGTCAGGCCCATTCATAAATATCATTTAATATCGTTGAGATAGATCGGTCTGGAGTGGAGGTCTTCCTATGTCTAGAGATAACTTTCCTTTGTCGGGTATCTTTTGAAGCTTCATTTTTATTAACTTCCATGAGCTCCTTCCCTCCTACTCTCCTATCAATGTATTGTTGACAGAGTGAAATTGGTCCTGATTGTTTCAGGTTTGGGCAAACGTGAACCTTGTTCCCTTAAACCCTGGTTTGATAAGGACTAAGAGGAAGGAGACAAAAAAAATTAAATAAAAAGTATAAATCCTGGAGAGGTTAGCAATACAATACCCAAAGTAGAACATTAAATAGGGTATTCAAGAACTTAGCACTAGCTGGGCACAATGGTACTATGCCTGAAATCCCAGAACTTGGGAGGCTGAGACAGGAGGATCACAGGTTCAAGGTCAGTCTGAGCAACTTAGCAAGATCCTGTTTCAAAATAAAATAGGGCTGGGGGTGTAGCTCAGAATTAGAATGCCCCAGAGTTCAATCCCCACTACTATACACACACACACACACACACACACGCACGCACGCACGCACATAAGAACTTAGCACATTTGTTTATTATCATACATATTCTTTCATTCATCTCAAAATTGTAGAATAATGAGTCTGTGAAGGAGATCCTAGGTTTAACTGTGAGATCAAATTATGAGGACAGATGTTGGGACACGGCTACCCAAGGGATGGCCTTTGAGACAGACACTGCAGGAGCGCAAGTTCCAGCTGACACATGGAATCCTCGTTTCTCCCCACATTACAATGCTATGCAAACTGCTTCAGCAATGCAGAGGGATGAACTCTGAACCATGAGAGAGACTTCTTCCACTGTAGCCAGAGGTAAGGAGGTTCGGGTGAGGTGGTGAGGAGGTAGATATTTCATAAAAAGGAGTCCCTGGGTTTCAGGATATCTTGTATGATGACTTTTATTTTTCCTATGTGAAAAAGGGACAGCAGTGATGGCAAGGATGGCATGAAGAGACCAGTAAAAATCCAGCTCCCATGGAGAATGAGCAGGGGAACTGAGATGAGCAATTTTATTTAAATGACACACAGCTCCCCAAGGACAAGGCTGAATTTGGAGATCCCAAATATACAGGGCAGCAATGCGTACTTGAGAGACAGAAAGAAGTAGCAGATAAGCTGGGTGTGGTGGCACACGCCTGTAATCTCAATACTTGGGAGGCTGAGACAGGAGGATAGCAGCCAGCCTCAGCAAATTAGCAAGGCTCTCTGCAACTTAGTGAGACCCTATTTCCAAATAAAAATAAAATAAAATAGGGTTTGGAGTGTAGCTCAGAGGTAGAGAACCCCTGGCTTTAATCCCCAGTACCACAAAAATAAATAATCAGGTTGGTCCTCATTTGGAGACTGGGGAGGCAGGTGCAGCAGAAAGACAAGGGTAAGGGATGCATTCTGCATTTAGTTTGGTTAAGGAAAAACCAAAGCAATAACCAAAGATAATCAATGGGAGAGGAGAGAGCATTAAAGGGCTGGTGTGCTGGAAGGAATGAGGTTGAGTAACAAACACAATGGGAGGAAGAGAGCAGAAAGAATAGAAGGTTGCCAGCAATTGACAAACGAGCACTGAAGGTATTGGAGGAGGTGGCGCTCCAGTTGGTAAGACCCAGAGTGTATCTATCAATGGAAATGGTGACTGAGAGGGAAAGAACATGAAGGGTTAAGTCTCAAGGTTATGGTATATTTAAATAAATAATCAGGTTGGTCCTCATTTGGAGACTGGGGAGGCAGGTGCAGCAGAAAGACAAGGGTAAGGGATGCATTCTGCATTTAGTTTGGTTAAGGAAAAACCAAAGCAATAACCAAAGGTTCTGGTATATTTAAATACCAGAACCTTGAGACTACTTTGTTGAGTGTACCTATAATGAGGGCTTGAAAACACCTATAATATTGCAAGGTTTGAAGACACCTATAATGTTGCTGATGCTTTCTTTTTTCTAATGATATCATATCTTTATTTTGGTGTAGGGCTTCTTGTTATAGCCACTTCCAATACTTGTGGAATGTGGAAGAAAACAAATAAAATAGGAAGACTGCTAGCAAGCTGAACAAGATATAAATGTCACCATTGGATACAGAAAGTGTCTAAAACTATGTGGATTGGGTAGTTCAAGGATCTTAATTTCTTCCTCTTATGGAGATGTGTGCTTTTCTCCTCTGCTCTACGATGCTATGGCTTCCTTGACCGGTAGCCCATGACTCCTCATATGTGCATCCTATCACAATTCTGAGCACAATCACCTCCATATCACCATTGTTCAGCGAGACTTTGTTGACTACTAGCTTGAGAATATTTCCAACGCACCCTTTGATGTTCACATACTGTTTGTACAAATGAGCACATAATACTTCCTGCCTGCACAGCGTCAGTCCATTTGCACAGTTGGAAGGTTCATGATGGCTAAGAAAGCAAATTTGGAAGCTGCTGAAGACAGGGACGAGATCTCCTATCGCTTCCAGACACCCCTCCTCCAGCACAAGGCCCAGAACTTAATAAATGCCAACGAGTTCCAGATGAGAGAGATGGCTCCCCACCTAACCAAGAATCGGCTTCTGACCACTAGACATTGAGAGGCAGCGGGGGCCATGTCATCAGGAGCCCAAGCCCATCCAAGCACCCTCGCTGCTCCACCCAGACTCAGGCCCATGCCGGGTGATCAATCTACCTTGTATTTTTGCTCTTAATGAAGGCAGGCACTTGAGTAATTTTATAAATAAGTAATTTACTTCCCAGTTGGGAGGTACTTACTATATTGTGGGATAATGTGTTCCGAATGCTGGTGATTTCAAGTCCAGAAATGAGAAGTAATGTGGTTTTGATAGCATTCCATGGGCTGTTCCTGGCCAATCTCTGAAATTGTTGGAGGGTTGGGAATGCTTCTACTCATTGAAGGGACATTGTGACAAAAAGGCAAAATTCTTGTAAACACTGGAAGGACAGGCCTGAGCGGGGCTGGGCTGGGCCAGACCATCTTCCCCCTGTGAGGAGCCCTATGTTCAGAACCAGAAAGATCGGAGGAGCAGGGTAGGGGCAAGCCCTGAAGCTGTGCATTGGGATCGATGGTTTGACAATACATATTTTTTGGTGACCATCTGGGGATTAAATTAACATATTTAAAGTTCAAAAGGGAAAAGAAATTCATTACTAGAATGGGAGAGGTCATTTTTTTCCTGGATCACTCCCAAAGAGAAAATTGAGAACAGGATCTGTTGCAGTAAAAACCCAAAGGGATTGTTTTTTTCCTTCAGCGAAGCCAACAGATGTTTTCATTCTTTTTAGAGCCAGCTCTCGGTTAACCAGCACTTGGACGTTCCATTTTTTTCAGTTATTCCATTTTCCTTTTCTTTTTCATGTCGCAAGAGCCCCTGTCTAGCCAGTGTTTGAGAGATTGTCTTGTTTGTTAGAGTATCTATGACCAGTAGACCAGAGCAAAAAGACAAAGACACACAAGGCTTATTTTCCTACTTATCAGCATTTTGCCTTCCTTGATATTCTCACCATCTCATTTTTCCTCTTTACCATTACCCTCTCTCACCATCTCCTTCACACCAGGATCTGGACAAGTCCTCAGAGCTTTGAGCCCTCCTGTGCTCTTTCCAATACATGCATCCTACCTAAACATCCTCACCAGCATTCCCTGCCCCCCCCCTTGTGTGGCGGGACTTGGGACAGTGAGAGGGTTGGGGCAGGTCTGAGAATTTTAACTCTGAATAACACTGCAGTGAATAACCACGGAAATCCTTGTTCATTGAAATTGTTTTTCCCACACTTAAAGATATTTTTTTTAATGAGCATCACAGAAAGCATTGCCATTCAGTTGAATACTAAATCAAAAACTCAAAGTTCCAAGATGATAGGCCACTGGAAAGATGTATCTTATAATCTACACCTCCCCTGCAAGAGGGAAGGGAGGAATGTGTAATGTGCCAAACCCTTGCATATCATTATTTTTGTTAATTTCCTCAACGATATGCTGGGATATCCAAAGTTTTGTTTGTACCATATCTTTCCCTCCTCATTTAAGAGGTATTATATAGATGAAGAAATTAAATTTGGAGAGATTCAATAACTAGTCCAGGGTCACAAAGCTGGTAGGTGTTCAAATTCATCAGCCAGTGTTCAAATTCAGAACTGTCTGGCACCAAAGTTTTATTTGTACTATACCTTTCCCTCCTCGTTCAAGAGAGAATAGGTAACAACTTTTAATAGAGCCCACTCTGATCTGCAAGTGGATTATCCCGTTAAGTGACTTCAGATCTTAGGGATCATCCAGTTGACAAGCTCTTGAACCAGTGATATCAAGTCAAAATGTAACTGGTAGTCAGGCATGGTGGTGCATGCTTATAATTCCAGTACTTGGGAAGCTGAGACAGGAGGATTGCAGGTTCAAAGCCAGCCTCAGCAACTTAGTGAGGCCCTCGGCAACTTAGTAAAACCCTGTTTCCAAATAAAAAATAAAACAGGGATGGGGGTATAGCTCAGAGGTAGAATGCCCTTGAGTTCAATCCCCAGTACCAAAAAAATGCAACTTGGAATAAATATAGGAGAGTGTAATATGTATGAATGTGTTTCTGTTTGACTATCTGAGCTAATGTGGCTATGACCTGACACCCGGAAGTAAAGCAGCAATGGGTTGTTTGTTTTGTTCTGCTTTTTGATGGTCTGAAGGATGTATAATTAGGAGCAGAGCATATAACTGAGCCCAAGACTACAGATGTTGAGGGTAACAACTACAATGATCTCATGAAAAGTCAGGGATGGGAGGGGTGTTAAAGCCAGCCAGTAGACCCTTTTGTTGTGCCAATGGAGAAACCATAGACCAGAGGGATTGTGACTTGGGGTGTCACACCTTTGGATAAATTAAGAGTTGAATTGAGTGAGGAAGCTGGAGACAAGAGAAATTAAATAAACCTGCTCCCACTATCGACCTAAGCCATGCTTAGCCAGGACCCAATCTCCTCATGTTCTTGCTCTCATTTATTCCTTCCCTTGTCTGTATGCTTGTTTACCAATCACCAATACCAATACTAATTGTTGGATGCTTCTTTTGCTTATCAGGCATTCAGAAAGGCAGCTGTATTTGTGTTATCTCATTTAATCATCACCGCAATACATAGCAGCAACATTATTATTCTAATTTTACCCTGGAGGAAATCGGTTCTTAAAAGGATCAGGTAACTGGCTCAAGGTTAGACTAATGGCAAAGTCAGAAGCAAACACAGGTGCATGGATTCCATGCAGATCTTTTAACTTGCAATATTTCAGAAAAAGATAGACGGTAGGTTATTGCACAAATTGTTTCCTGGAGAATTGAGATCTTCAACTAGTGTTAGCCATGTCCCTTCGATCACAGAGAAAGGTAGTGGGAAAGCTGAAACTAGATATGGGGTCTCAAACCCCACTCAGTGCTCTTTCCCTAAACCTGTGCTAGATGTCTATCTGTTTTGCACCAAGACCTTAAAAGTATGACCTACGCAAAGTAGAAACCTCGTGCACAATGTGTGTTCATGCTTAGTCACCAGATCAGTTTCCAAAAGGTCCAACTTCACAACACAATGAAAAATAGATTTTTTTTTTTTTTTTGCGGTACTGGGGATGGAACCCAGGGGCATTCTACCTCTGAGCTACACCCCCAGCCCTATTTTTTATTCTTTATTTTGAAATAGGGTCTCACTAAGTTGCAGGGGTCTCACTAAGAGGCTGAGGCTGGCCGCGAACCCAGATCCTCCAGTCTCAACCTCCCAAGTACTGGGATTACAAGTGTGCGCCACCACGTCCAGGGAATTTCCCTCCATAGTAAAGAATTACTATCAGAATCATCATTAAATATTTCAATTCTTCCCTGAAGGATTTCTCCAGTTTCTAGCCTATCCTTCTATTTCCTTTCCTTTTTCTCACACATTTCTACAATTCCCCTCTTGTGGAGCTATTCAGCTGCAGCCCTTTGCTGCTATACCCCATCTGGTGACACAAAGGCCCAGGAGTTGCCTGAACAGTACTAACCCTGTCTCTTGGGAGACAGTTCTTGCCACCACAAAGCCCTACCTGTTGGCCCTTAAATCCACTGATGCTACCCCAACAATCACTCCACATGTCTCACCCCATTTCTACCCTCTTCCCTCTTTTTGTTTTCCCCAAGGGATAGGGAGAGGCTTCAAGGAAGTGATTCTGGGAAAGAAATTCAAACAGCATCCCTTCTCCCACCACATCCTGTTCCTACACACGCATAGCCTTTATCTATCTCCAGGAATATAAGCCTTCAGAGAAATACAAAGCAGTTTCTCCATGTAAGCATTTTTTAAAGTTACCTGATCAAAAATAAACTTTAATATTAAAATCTAGAAGCCAGGCACAGTGGCACAAGACTGTAAGACTAGTACTTGGGAGGCTGAAACAGGAGGATTGCAGGTTCAAGACCAGGCTCAGCAATTTAGCGATGCTCTCAGCAACTTAGTGAGACTCTTGTTTCAAAACAAAAACTAAAAAGGGCTGGGGGTGTATCTTGGTAATAGAATGCCCTTGAGTTCAATCCCAGTGCCACAAAAACAAAAACAAAAAGCCTAAATAATAAAGCAACAAGCCAGGCATGGTGGCGCACGCTTGTAATCCCAATACTTGGGAGGCTGAGACCAGAGGATCCGAGTTCGCAGCCAGCCTCAGCTACTTACTGAGGCCCTCTGCAACTTAGCGAGACCCTGTTTCCAAATAAAGAATAAAAAATAGGGCTGGGGGTGTAGCTCAGAGGTAGAACGCCCCGGGTTCAATCCCCGGTACCACAAAAAGAAAAATAATAAAACAACAAAGAAAAATACCTTACATCCCAGAAATTGAACCCCCCCTTTTTTTCTTTTTGCAGAACTGGGGATTGAACCCAGGGGCATACCTCCGAGCTACACCCCCAGCCCTATTTTTTGTTCTTTATTTTGAAACAGGGTCTCACTAAGTTGCGGAGGGCCTCACTAAGTAGGTGAGGCTGGCCGCGAACCTGGATCCTCCGGTCTCAGCCTCCCAAGTACTGGGATTACAAGCATGCGCCACCAGGCCTGGCTTGAAACCCCCTTTTTAAAAAACTGTTGGGAGAAAGAGGAAATCAAGTCAGAAACTGAAGAATACTGATAATAAATCTTAACATTGCAGAATCTATGGAATATAACTGAAGCAATGCTAAAAGAGAAATTTACATTGTTAAAAATAAATGTAACAGAGTTCATTTGGGCACTAATTAAAGGATCCATGAATCAGGCAACACAGAGAGTCCCATATTAACAGCAGGAGCAGCAAGCTTGTATACACTGAAAGCAGAAGCAAAGTAAAGAAATCACTTGATTAGCTACAGTTAGGCATTTGCCCTTTTTTGGGTGTGATCCAGTGGAAAGTCCCTCGTTAGAGGTTAGTTGGTGGTTTATGATTGGTTTAAGCTTAAGTTTTGGTTTACAGTTTACATCCAATTCTATTTTGTTTGCTTACGTAGGAACTCAAAACACTGGTGCCATCTCGACCTAATGGTCTCTCAATTAATTATTTTAGCCATATAAATAAATAAGAAAGAAGTAAATACTTCAAAGCTTAGGACGTGAACTACAGAAGGAACCCTGGGAAAGAGTAAATGAAAATAAAATCATAAGTAATTATAAAACCCAAAGTATGATAAAACTAATAAATCCAGGAACAAGAAACCCAGTAAAAGAGAGAACACTAGCTAATCTTATCAAGAGCAAATAAAGTAAGAAAAATACATTTCAAGGGACAAAGAAATGGGAAATAATCACAACTACAAAAGAAATACAAATAATAATAAACTCAACTCTAGGCAAGTAAAAATGAAAATTTGGGTAAAATGTGTGATTTTTTTCAGAATTGACTCCAGAAGAAAGGGAAAAAAATCAAATAGACTGATTTCCAACAAAGAAATTAGGATACATGTTAAAGAGCCACTTCCTAAAAATGTGCATTATTTTTCTAAACCTTTTTTTACTATGTAGATAAGCTTAAATAGTATTAAAGTTATCTGTTACAAAACAGTTTAGTAAAATTGAACTATGAAACCTAATCTGGTCCTCAAAACTACTAGTTTTGAGGAGTAATAATGATAAAAATGATGTTATAAATCAATGTGGGGAAAATTGAGATTAATTGAATGATGATGTAGAAACAATTTGGGAAAGAAAATTTCAATCATGTCTTACACGTTACATTAAAGATATTTTAAGAAGGAACAAAGATTTCAATGTAAAAAATCAAAACAATGATACAAAATATAGAAGAATATTTGTATAGTTTCAGAGCATGAAATGTTTCCATGAGTATGAAACAAAACCTAGAAACTATTTTTGAAAATTTAAAAATTAGGATATATGAAAGTCAAACTTTCCATATAAAAATACCATAAACAAGATAAATGGAAAATTATTAACAAGGTAAAATATTGGTAAATTACATAACAAAGGCCTAATTTCCTTAATACTTAAATAGCTCCTAAAAGTCAATTTTTAAAAATCCAACTATGCATTAGAAAAACAAGCAAAGATAATTCCAAAAAAAGGAACTACAAGTGGCTCCTAAACACATGAAGAGATGCTCAGTCTCACTCATAAAACACATACAAATTTAAACTATCAGTGCCATTCCTCACCTATCAAACTGTCTTGATAGCACATATGTTGGTGCATACCTCACATCTGGTGCATGAGAATCATTTACACATCCTTTGCTTTGACAAGCTCTGAGCATGCAGACCCAGCCCACATGGCCCTGCCTCCTGGGCTCTACCATCAGTAGGCAGCTCATCTGTCACCTCAGGCTCTCAGGTGGGCATGAACTGTTGCTCTTGTCATCAGTCACTCAGGGCGCAGATTCTACTCCCTTTCAAGGTTCTCCTCTCCAGCCTGAGGTGGGTGAGAAATGGAATGTATGGCCCAGCTCTCTCCAAAGAAATTATCTCCACAATTTATCTCACTTTCCATTTTTGCCAGAAGCCCACCATTCTATATTCCCAATGTGGGTAAAATGTGTATGGCCACAGAAATGGTGTCTGAGTATTTCCATTGAAGGTTAATATTTTGATATAGCATTTATAGTTGGTATTTGACAATCTAACATCTGTCATCCTAGGGTCCTAGCTGAAAGGGACATTTTGACATCCTATTTCTGTATTTACATATGCATAGAACAGCACTGGAAGGATGTATAAGAAACAGCAATGGACTCCAGGGTAGGGAAGTAGTTGGCACAGAAAGTAAAGGACACTACTTTCACTATTTATTTATTTTTATTATTTGTGCCATTTGGATGGCATTTATTACCTAGGACACACTTAAATCAGTTAAGTTTCTAAAAAGTAAAAGGTAGAATACTCATGACTAAACTTAACAAGATAAATATAGGTCTTGCATAAACAAAATTGCCAAATTTGACTAGTAATACCCACTCAATTAACAGTAATTAATATATTTGGTTCTATGTAGGAGTAGACAGGTAAAGCAATAAGACAGAATGGAAAATACCAAAACATACCTCAGCGTACCCATGAACTTACTATACAATAAAGGTGCACTTCGAATCAACAGGGGTAAAATGCATTATTTAGTAAGTGATGTCCCACTAACAAGCCAGCCATTTGGAGAAACATAAAATACAGTCCCTCATCTACTTCTAAACCAAGCCAGTTTGGTGTGTGTCTGTGTTAGGGGATTGAACCCAGGGGCATTCTACCTCTGCTCTACATCCCCAGCCTCTTTTATTTTTTATTTTGAAACTAAGTTGCCGAGGGCCTCCCTAAATTGCAGAGGCTGCCCATGAACCTACAATCTTCCTGTCTCAGTCTCCCAAATACTGGGATTACAGGCATGTGCCACCATACCCAGCTGGACCAAGCCAATTTAAATTAAAATTTCAAATGAAAGAAATGAAACCACAATAGTAGTAGGCAAAAATATAACTGAATAGTGCTTTAATCTTGACACGGGGGGCAGGCAAGTATGAAAGAAATAGAGGTGCTAAGAAGGAGAAGCTGAATAATTGAATAAAATTAAAACCTTCAAAATGTCCCCAAATATGAGTAACAGAACAAAAAAAATGACAAACACAAAAAGACAGAAATAATCTACAAGTCTATATATCATAATGTTAACAGTAGGTGATGTTTGGTTGTTTTCCTAATTTTCTGATTTCCTGGAGGTTTTTCTTGAAATCAGTATGTATTGCCTAGTAGTAAACTTATTTTGAATTTCATTAAACTTATTTAATTATTAAAATAATTTTAAAAGCTGTTGCCACAGTGAAAACACTCGCTATGAAAACAGCATTTTTCAGTAAAACATGAAAACTAAATACATTTGTTGAGGCAAAAGAAATGTTTTTTTAGCAGGCTGTTTACCCCAGTGGTCCTCTTCCTAGAATTGCTGTTCTTCACCAAGTAAAGAGCTGAAACTTGAATCCTTGTGTGTGCTTGCTACTTTGAGCTGCTGTTAATAGAACACAGTCCACAATGACATTTAAGACAGCTTCTATTGACAAACCTGAATTTAGAAGCCTTCGTATAGCAGCTCCCAACAGAATGCTATTGTGAAGGGTGTATGTGTTCTAATTGATTTATTCTTTCACTCCCAGGTTAAATTTTTCTAATTCCAGCTTAAGAGAAGAGGGCAAGACAGTATTTTTAGCCAGAAAGGTCAGAGAAGAAGAATGATGATTGTTCTTTTTTTGTGTGTGAGTGATGCTAGGGATTGAATCCAGGGGCATTCTACCTCCAAGCTACACTCCAACTCCCCTTTCTTTAATTCTTTTTTTTTTTAAACGGAGTCTTGCTATTTTGCTGAGAGTCTCACTAAGTTGCTGAGGCTGGTCTTGAAACTGCGGTCCTCCTGTCTCAATCTCCCAAGTACTGGAATTAGAAGCATGCACCACCATGCCCAGCATGATTGTTCTATTTTTAAAAGTCTGTATTTTCAGTGCTTAGAAGTTCTAACAAATGCTTGCAGTCTACAACAGAAAAGTAAACTATGTGGTAAACTAATAATAATAATCACAAAACAGAAATTAAAACATTACATTAATAGTAGTGATAGTGAGCCAGGAGTGGTGGCGCATACCTGCAATCACAGCACTTGGGAGGCTGAGACAGGAGGATCCCAGGTTTGAGGCCAGCCTCAGAAATTTAGCCAGACTATCAGCAACCTAGAGAGACCCTGTTTCAAACTAAAAAAATAAAAAGGGCTGGGGGTGTAGCTCTGAGGTAGAATGCCCTTGGATTCAATCTCCAGTACCACACAGAAAATAATAAATAAATTAATTAATTAATTAATTAATTAATGTAATAGTGACATTTGAGGGCCTACCAGTCACCATGTTATATGGTTTATATACATTGTCTATAGCCAGAAGTAATTTCTTAAAAAATAAACTTAATTGATTACTTTTCAAAAAAGATAATTCCATAAAAATCAGATTTTTGAAACTTCTGTGACCCATGACATTATCTTGAAAATTATTTTTCTGTTGAGTACAACAAGCATAAATAATAATTGAAGTCCTAATATCTATTATAGTTTTCCTAAGGAAGATTTGGAAGATAAATTAAGATCTTTGGGCCATTTAGTTTTCCATAGCGAAAAAAAAATTATGGCAGGAGTCAAATATTTAGATTCCTACAGGGACATGGGAGGTGATGATGAAAAAGGAGGAGGAGGAGGAGGAGGAGGAGGAG
>PVJS01048647.1:0-14974 GCA_004027185.1 Glis glis
CCTCCAGTCTCCGCCTCCCAAAGTACTGGGATTACAAGCGTGCGCCACCACACCCGACTGTATTATCTTTTTTTTTTTTTTTGCCGTACCGGGGATTGAACGCAGGGGCGTTCTACCTCCGCGCTATGCCCCCGGCCCTATTTTTTATACTTTATTTTGAAACCGGGTCTCACGAAGTTGCGGAGGGCCTCAGTAAGTAGCTGAGGCTGGCCACGAACCCGGATCCTCCGGTCTCAGCCTTCCAGGTACTAGGATTACAAGCATGCACCACCATGCCCAGCGCTCTAATACTTTTCAAAAATCGAAATGTTAGCAGTTTATTTCTTAATATCTGTTTTTTAGTTTCTAAATATGTGGCCTTTCTCAAGTTATCTTTTTGTTACTGATGTCTGTGTTACTGATTTCTAGCTTAATTGCATTATGAAAATATAGCTGATTTAGGTCTTTGGACTTTGTTAAGACTTATTTATAGCCCTGGGATATGGATGATTTTTATAAATGTTACATGTATGTTTGAAAAGAATGTGTATTCTACAATTGCTGGGTATGATATACTATTTATGGCTATAGAATCATGTTTTATATTATTGAAATTGAATATGTATTAAGCTGGGCGTGGTGGCGCACACACGTTTATAATCCCAGTACTTGGGAGGCTGAGACCAGAGGATCCCGATTAGAGGCCAGGTTCAGCTACTTAGGCCCTCTGCAACTTAGTGAGACCCTGTTTCAAAATGAAAAATAAAAAATAGGGCTGGGGGTGTAGCTTGGAGGTAAAATGCCCTTGGGTTCAATCCCCAGTACCGCAAAAAAAAAAGAAAGAAAGAAATTGAATATATGTCCATATATGTCTATGAGCTTTTTAGTATAGTCATTCTATTGTTTACTACATGTGTTCAGATCTCCCACAGTGATTGTGAAATTGCTTATTCTTTTTGTAGTTTTATCTAGTTATTGCTATTTATATCTTCATGCTATGTTATTGAGTACAAGTTTTAAATGGTTCTTTTAGTTAATTGAATTTTTTGTTATTATGAAATGACCTCATTATTAGTGACAGTAAATTAATATAGCTATACTAGCTTTTTTTTGAAAGCTTAGTATTGTTTTCCATCTTTGCATTTTAAACCTTTTGTAGCCTGGGTGCGGTGGCACACATCTGTAATCCTAGTCCTTGGGAGGCTGAGATGGGAGGATTGCAAGTCGAGGCCAGTGTGTGGTAGCTTAGCTAGATCCTGTTTCAAATTTATAAAGGACTGGGGGTGCAGCTTAGTGGTAGAGTTCCCCTGGGTTCAATCCCCAGTAACATAAAAATAAAATAATTAAACTTTTTTGTATTTTTATATGTTTAATTGAAGCACTTAGTTCAATTATATTTAATGTGGTTTTATTCTTGCCTATTTCATTAATTATTTTGTATTCCACTTTTTTGTTAGTTTAGAAATTGTGTGGTTTGATATATTGGTTAATTCCTTTCCCTACCCCCACTTCATTCCTACAGAGCTGAGAGAAGATGGTTTCCAGCCTCAAACTTACCTAGTGCAGGGAGTGAAAGCACTGCATACTGCTCTAAAATTATGGATGAAAAAAGAAGTAAGTCGCGATTGTTGTTTTACACTTTTATTGGTGCATCCTAACCATGTGTCATATTGAGGTTTAGTGTGTTCTTTAATGTAGCAAGTTCAGGAAAACAGAGTCCTTTTGCTGTGTGTCAGCTTTCGTGATTGCTCGTATTAGAGGGAATGGAAACTATACTTTAAATACAGCCTGCACTTATACTGAATATACAGATGTAATTGTTTCTGGTTATATTTATGAGAATGAAGTATTTAGGTATTTCTTTACTCTGGGAAAGAAAGAAATTCAATTATATTTAGAATATTGAGTAGGAAATAAACATGTAGATAAAGAATAATAATATTAAGCTCTTTTAGTATGCTTAGTCTTCATGTGCATAATCTCATTTAATCCTCAAAGCAAACTGTATGAGGTCTGTTGCTGTTGGAATCCCATTTAAGTAACTTGCCCAAGACAGTTGGTGAAACTAGGATAGAAAGATGGTCTCTGGAATTACAAGCCTGTCTTTACTGCCACTCTGCTAGACTTGTATAAAAACAAGGGGAAGGCAGTGGGTGGAGTTCAAGCATGAGCTTTCCATTTTCACTAAATTGCGGTCCAGTTGTTCGCACTTGAGCCCGCCACCTTCAAGAAGTCAACCAGAGCTCCACTGAGAATTAGTGTTTCCTTCCCGTATGCTTCCATAACATATTTCTTATGCCAGTGGACTTAAACCTAATGTGTGTGAAGTAACATGTCCATGTCCCCTTCACTAGTTTATGACCTCTTGACCAGAACAGGTACCATCTTTCTCATCTTTATTTCAACCTCATGGAACTTTACATATAATGCCTTTTTTTTTTTTCGGTACTGGGGATTGAACCCAGGGGCATTCTACCTCCGAGCTACAGCCCCAGCCCTATTTTTTATTCTTTATTTTGAAACAGGGTCTCACTAAGTTGTGGAGGGGCCTCACTAAGTAGCTGAGACTGGCTGTGAACCTGTGATCCTCCTGTCTCAGCCTCCCAAGTACTGGGATTACAAGCGTGTGCCACCACGTCCAGCCACACAATACTTTAATAAATGATAAATATCTGAGCTGATAAAAATATATTTCCATATTAATTTCTTGAAATAAAAATCCTGCTCTTTTGGGAGACAAAAATTAAAAGGCTACAGTCCCAGTGATTTTACACTTCCATTCACTTCATTATCATTGCTAGACATCCACTAGGGGAAGGCATTGTGCAAACATTCAGGGAAATCAAAATTATGTCTTCTACCGTCAAAGACTTCATCATCTAGGTGACAAGGGAATGCATAAGCAAATTAACAACTATCTAACAAGACAAAAACAAAACAAAGCGTATGTTGCAAAAACTGTGTAATTTGTTTCTTGCTGGAGGCTTTAGATAAGTGGCTCTCAAATGTGTGTGTTTATCAACATTGCCTGTAGAGCTTTTCAAAAATAAAACCGATGGGGGAAAAAAAACCCCCATGGATCCTTCTCTGGAGATTCTGGCTTAATAGATCTGATGTAGGTCTGAACCTAAAAACTTCATAGGTTATTTTAATGCATAATAAAATTTTTTGTCATGAATAAATACTATTAATACTTTGCATTTGAAGTATATTTTTAAAGACGCGTTATATTTAACTATGTTAAGTGTAAGTAACTTTTTTTAAATTTTTTGATCCACATACAGCTTGTGTCTGAACATGCCTTTGAAATTCCAGACAATGTTAGACCTGGACATCTTATTAAGGAACTTTCTAAAGTAATTCGAGCAATAGAGGTGAGAACAGAAATTGTCATTAGGATGCTTGGTTACCATCTGCTTTGAGAAGCAGACGTATCTACCACCATCTTGCAAACACTTGAAAGCACTTGCATACTTTCAGAAGAAATAGAAGGAGCTGAGCCTTGGACAATTCTCAGGTTTTCTGGCTTCTAAAGCCCTAGGGAGAAATTTGGAATATTGTATTGTAATGAAGTAATGAAATAATAAGGACGCAGTTATGAGGTTACCTCAGGTTCTTCTGGTTACTCCAAGAATTAAAAAAAATACAGAATAATCAGTACAAGTTTCAGATCCAATTAATTTCAGCTACCCAGAGATGAATACGTGTTAAGTAATTAGAGCAAGAGAACAAAACTGTAAGGTGAGTGAGCGAGTGATGTGAGGTGAAACTGGGGTGGAAAGAGGGATATTAGTGGGGTGGGGCAAGGAGACCCACTTGACTGAAAATGTTAGAGCAGTTGGTGAGGTAAATGCCTTTGATAAAAACCCATAAAGTCTGTGATTTGGTTGTTTTAATTTATTAATTAAGAGCTATTTTTGGTGTTTAAGAAAGGGAATTTTAATTAAAGTTATTCTTCAGAGAAGTAGATCTGTAGTCATGTAGCTTGAATTAGGAGGAAACTGAGACAGGAGGATTGTAGGTTTTAAGCCAGCCTCAACAACTTGGTGAGGCTCTCAGCAACCTAGCAAGACCCTGTTTCCAGAAAAAAAATTAAAAAGGGCTGGAGGTATAGCTCAGGTAGAATGCCTCTGGGTTCAATCCCCAGCACCAAAAAAAAAAAAAAAAGGAAACTGAGTGGAGAAATGGAGGCCAACTGGTAATTTAACACCTTACATTAGGCTGTGTTTAAGGACTGGAAAGAGGTATACATCTAAGAAATACTAAAATGCTAGGTTTAGTATCCATAGATAGAATAAGAATAGTTCATATGTTTTTCAATGTGTTCAGATATGGTAGAAAAATATCTTAAAGAGTGATCTAATTGCATATAAGTGGATTTAGTATCAAAAGCCATGTAGCTAATCATATATATATATAATAGTCATATATATAAATGCACAATAACAACCAAAACTAAGAATAAACTCATCAAGAAAGGTGTAAGTATAGATGAAATAAAAATCCTATAAATCTTTACTAAGGCAAGTAAAATAATAGTTGAATAAATAGGAATGTCATTTCTGAAAATATGTCAATTCCAAATTAATACTAGAAATTCAAAGTGGTAAAATACACTTGGAAGACTGCTTGGTCCACAGAACAGCCAGGTCAGGATGGTTCAGAGAATGAGAGTCTATATTTGTTGTTTATCTGAAATTTAAGTTTAACCGGGTATCTTATACTTTATCTGGCAATCCCATCCAGGAGAGATGTCTTCAAATGAAAATGTAAAATTGATAAGACTAGTGTGTGTGAATGTTTTCATTCTTCTGGTGGAGAAGTGCAGATGGGAAGTGAGGCAATTATGATTCAAGGGAAAACTCAAAGGATTTAAAGAAAGGAAATGTAATAATAGTATGTTATGTGGCACCAGGTTACCAAGTTTTGCTGAATACAATTTAAATACTGAATGTTGAAGGAAAGGGAAGTTTGTGTAGGAGTAGTATTTGAGGATTAAAACTTAGAGCTGGGTGTGGTGACACATGCCTGTAATCCCAGTACTTGGGAGGCAGGGACAGGAGGATCGCAGGTTTGAGGACAGTCTCAGTAACTTAGTGAGGCTTTCAGCAACTTAGCAAGACCCTGTTTCCAAATAAAAAATAAAATAGGGCTGGGGGTATAGCCTGAAGGTAGAAGGCCCCTGAGTTCCACCCCCAATACCACAACAAAACAAAACAAAACAAAACAAAAAACCTTTATCATGGCCAGGCATCGTGGCACATGCTTATAATCCCAGTACTTGGTAGGCTTACACAGGAGGATCGCAGGTTCAAGGCGAGCCTTAGCAATTTAGCCAGACTAGCCTTAGCAACTTAGCGAGACCCTGTTTCAAAATAAAAAATAAAAAGGACTGGGGTGTAGCCTAGAGGTAGTATGCTCCTGGGTTCAATCACCAATAACAAACAAAAAACTTTATCATAAGTAGTAGGAATTCAGTAATATTTTAAGCTGAAAAGAGTATAAACATGCTATTTAGAAATTTGGAGGCAAATAACTGGGGAAAATAAGTGGTAGAATCGCAAGTGCTGGCTACATACCCAGAATTAAAAGCAGGGACTTGAATAGAAATGTTTGTACCATGTTCATAGCAGCATTATTCACCATAGCCAAAGATAGGACAACCCAAGTGTCCATTAGTGGATGAATGGAAAAACAAAATGTTTATTATTCAGCCTTTTAAAAAAAGAAGAAAATTTTGGCTGGGCATGGTGGCGCATGCCTGTAATTCTAGTTCTTGGGAGGCTGAGACAGGAGGATCACAGGTATGGCTGTCCTCCGCAACTTAACAAAGCCCTTTGCACCTAGTGAAACCCTGTTTCAAAATAAAAAATAAAATTAGGGCTGGGGGCACAGCTTAGAGGTAGAATGCCCCTGGGTTTGCCGGATATGGTGGCTCACACTTGTAATCCCAGTACTTGGGAGGCTGAGACAGGAGGATCGCAGGTTCGTGGCCAGCCTCAGCTACTTAGTGAGGCCCTCCGCAACTTAGTGAGACCCTGTTTCAAAATTAAAAAATAAGATAGGGCTGGGGGTGTAACTCAGAGGTAGAATGCCCCTGGGTTCAATCCCTAGTACTGCAAAAAAACCCCGAAATTTTGAAACATGCTACAACATAGATGAACTTTGAGAATATTTTGCTAAATGAAATAAACCAGTCATAAAAGGGAAAATATTATATGATCCCCCTTATATGTCATATTAACGGAGACAGCAGAATAGTGGTTGTCAGGAACTGGGAACAGGAGAATGGGAAGGTAGTGTTTAATAGGTGCAGACTTTCAGTTTAGCTGTATGAAGAAGTTCTGGCGATGGATGCTGATGCTGGTTGCAGAACTGTGAATGTACTGAACACCACTGAACCATACACCTAACAGTGGTTAAGGTGGCAGCTTGTATCTTATGTGTATATTACCCTGGGGGGAAGTGGTTGCTTCTGAAGAATGGGAATCAGGAATGGGGAAGAGTAGACTGCTACTTTTCATGATACACTTATAGAGTATTTAATTTTAAAAACTACATAGATGACTGGGCATGGTGGCACACGCTTGTAATCCCAGTACTTGGGAGGCTGAGACCGGAGGATCCGGGTTCGTGGCCAGCCTCAGCTACTTAGTGAGGCCCTCCGCAACTTAGTGAGACCCTGTTTCAAAATAAAGAATAAAAAATGGGGCTGGGGTGTAACTCAGAGGTAGAATGCCCCTGGGTTCAATCCCCAGTACCGGAAAAAAAAAAGTCCTACATAGATGTGTGCTCAATGAGAGATCACCGGGAAGAAGTACTAGTTTCAGAACTGCTGCATCCTTAAAGAAGACAGCTTTAGCTCAGGGTACAAGTGGGAGGTTCCCATGTGGCAGTTGAGGTCAAGGAAAAAGAAAATTTCTCATTTGCTTTCACATTATCAAGATGGGTTTTGAGTCATTAAAATAGTGTAAGCCGGGAATGGTAGCACATGCCTGTAATCCCAGTACCTGGGAGGCTGAGACAAGAGGATCGCAGGTTCGAGACCAGCCTCAGCTACTTAACAAGACTCTCAGCAACCTAGCAAGACCCTGTTTCAAAATAAAAGAATAAAAAGGGATAGGGGTATAGCTCAGAAGTAGAATGCCCTTGGGTTCAATCCCTAGTACCATCAAATAAATAAAATATTTAAAAATATAAACTAATTCTGTAAACCCCATTATTTCTAGAAAACTGTAACATTTTATTATTGCATCTGAATGTATTGTTCCTTTGCTGTAACACACTTTCTTTATTGTATTTAACATGAAAAATAAGAGAAACAGGTACATAGCTGTGCAACTTTGGTTTAAAAAGTATTGATTTATTCAAGTATGTACATGAAAAGAATGTTCATTATAGGAAAGAACTGGAAGCAGCCTAAATAGCCACCTATCAGTAAGTATTAGGTCAATAAATCATTCAATATCCCTTCAGTGGAATACTGCACAGCCTTTAATATGATACTGAAAATTGAGGAAATGTATTTACCGTATATTAAGTGGGTGAGAGAAGGGAATCAGGTCTCAGAAAAGCTGAGGCTTTGATTTGGTTTCTTTTATATGAATAAATGGACTAATTTTTGTTCTTTGAAGTGTTTGTGTGTGTGTGTGTGTGTGGTACTGGGGCTTGAACTCAGGGCCATTCTACCTCCAAGCTACACCCCTAGCCCAGTTTATTTTTTATTTTGAAGCAGGGTCTCACTCAGTTGCTGAGGCTGGTCTCAAACCTGCAACTTTCCTGTCTCAGCCTTCCCAGTACTGGGATTACAAGCGTGCGCCACCATGCGTGGCTTCTGAAGTATTTTTATGGCTGATTATTTTAGTCAGATATATATATATATATATATATATATATATATATATATAGTAGCCCTGTCATAAAACACACTCTGAATTTAATTTTTAAAGGAAGAAAACGGCAAACCAGTTAAATCTCAGGGAATTCCTACTGCGTGTCCAGTTTCACGATCCTCAAACGAAGCAACTTCCCCATATCATTCACGACGAAAGATGAGGAAACTTCGAGATCATAATGTTCGAACTCCTTCTAACCTAGACATCCTAGAGCTCCACACAAGGGAAGTCCTCAAACGATTAGAGATGTGTCCATGGGAAGAGGCAAGTATTATATTTCATGATAAAAAAAAGAAACTTGGTTGTTCCTTAAGGTTCTTTAAAAGAGTAAAACCAACATTCTTTTTTTTTTTTTTTTTGTGGTACTGGGGATTGAACCCAAGGGCATTCTATCTCAGAGCTACACCCCCAGCCCTATTTTTTGTTCTTTATTTTGAAACAGGGTCTCACTAAGTTGCGGAGGGCCTCACTAAGTAGCTGAGGCTGGCCGCGAACCTGGATCCTCCGGTCTCAGCCTCCCAAGTACTGGGATTACTAGTGTGTGCCACCACGCCCGGCTGTAAAATCAACATTCCGACCCTTCTTGTTATCTGATCTTTGCTATGGACTTGGAGGGTAAACCAACACTTACGCCTATGGCTGGGGCATGGTGCCCAATCTCTGTAGGCATCAGTGTAGAGTTTGGATGTATAGACCTCATTCATCTGCTGACATGTGTATTGAGTATTTACCCTGTGTTCTTGTAGACTCTAGAGAACATGCGAGAGCAAGCAAAACTTAAGTCCCTATCCTTATGAAGCTTTCCTCAGAGTTCAAGATGGAAAATGGGGAGACAGAAACATATACTCAGACAATATAATTTCAGATGCTAAGTGTTTTGAAGGAACCCAGAACAGTAGAGCAGTAGAATAAAGGGGCGAGGGTGGCTGGGGTGGTCCAAGAGCCTCTCAGGTGGGGACATTTGAACCAACACTTAAGTAACAGGAAGAAGTCAATGGATATACAGAGTTGAGGAATAGTATTGCAGGTAGAGGAAGAGCAAATACAGAAAGTCTCTCCGTGAGCCAGCAGCACCTTGAGCTAACAGCCTGGGAGACTCTTAGAATAAACCCATTAAGTTTGGAGAATTGTTGGCCTATTGGACACAGGAGAGTGGAAGGCAGTAATGAGTCCGATGTAGGGCCCATTTGTAAACCATGTCGAGTTTGTGATCAGAACTGTGTAACCTATAATTGTACATATTAAGTAGAATTAATCCAAAATGAATAAAATTGAGGTTTCTCTGAACTAAAACATTTTAAAAAGTTACATATAAGTTATAGGTAAATGTATTTGCATATATTTGAAAATATGTTAAATTTAATATAAGTATATTGTTTTAAGATTATATTGCTCTAAACCTACTTAGCCCATTACCATCTGGGAAAGATGTAGCTTATTATGAAAGGTTCTGTTTGTTATGAAAGAAAAAATTATCTCAAAAAGTTAATAATTTTTATATGTTAAAAAAACAGCTACCATTGTGTCTGTCAGCTGGCAGCCTTTGTGCCTGGTGGTAGTGGTGTGACTGCACATAGTGCCTGATGGGAACACACTGCGGTCAAGGCCAGGGAGGGTGGGAAGGCCCCACAACCGCACTCCAGCAGAAAGAAGCGGAGAAAATCAAACCATCTACGGCAGTGCCGCTCCAGCTTTTCAGCTTCTCTAAGAGGGACCTTTCTTTGCATTTGCCTTATGCAGATATTACATTCTATTTTATTTTTTTGTTAATGGTCTTCCCAAAAGATGAGCTGTCCTCATGCTTTGGCTTGAGGAACTCTGCAGTGTGGGGATGCTGCTGTCTCCCTGCCCAGGCAGCTGCCGTGACTCTGCGAGGGGGCGGGGGATGGCAGTCTACTGTCTTCCTTCTGTGAGCAGGTATGCCTGAGGGTGGAGGTTAAGTCCGTTCTGCTTTTATACTTTAAGGACATCTTGAGCTCTAAACTGAATGGAAAATTCAACAAACATCTCCAACCATCTTCCACTGTACCTGAATGGAGAGCGAAAGATAATGATCTACGATTACTGCTGACAAATGGAAGGATAATTAAGTATGTAAAGTAGATCAAAGTATCAGATAGCTTAATTTTCAGTGGCTTCCCCTTGTTCTTGTAGTTCCTAGTCCATGCTGTTGTATAATTGACTGTAATATGGGGAAAGTGCCTCAGTTCTCTACCCTGTATGTAAATGAAGGGGGGAAGGGAATACATAGCCTTGCACTGTTTCTGACTCAGTTATTTTCCTCCCATGATACAGAGATGAGAGGCAACCCTTCACAGATCAGAGTCTCTATACGGCAGATAGCGAGAATGAAGAGGATAAGAGAAGGACAAAAAAAGCAAACATGAAGATTGAAGAGAATTCAGGAATAGAGGGGACAGAAAGTGAAGAATCTCAAAAACCACTTAATAGTACGTTTGTTGTAATGGTCATTTTATTTTATTTATTTATTTATTTGGTACTGGGGATTGAATCCAGGGGTATTCTACCTCCGAGCTATAACCCCTGCCCAATTTTATTTTTATTTGGAAACAGGGTCTCGCTAGGTTGATGAGAGTCTCACTACTTGCTGAGGCTGGTCTTGAACCTGTGATCCTACTGTCTCAGCCTCCCAACTACTGGGATTACAGGCATGCGCTACCATGCCCGGCTATAATGGTCATTTTATTTTATTTTATTTTATTTTATTATTATTTTATCTTATTTTATTTTTGTGGTACTGGAGATGGAACCCAGGGGCATTCTGCTTCTGAGCTATACCCCCAGCCCTATTTTATTCTTTATTTTGAAACATGGTCTCACTAAGTTGTGGAGGGCCTCACAACTTGCTGAGGCTGGTGGTGAACCTGTGATCCTCCTATCTCAACCTCCCAAGTACTGGGATTACAAGCGTGGGCCACCATACCTGGCTTATCATTCTGTTTTCTCTTGCAAGAAATAATGCAAAAGGATAAGTAAGAGCATTTATAGCTAATGCTAGTTTTTGAAGGTTGTTTTTCTGGAAAGAAATAATAGTTAACTCACTCAAATGAGGAATATATAATCGTGTTCAATAAATGCCAAACGTGTAAGGTGTAGTGTCGCACACCCATAATACCAATACTTGGGAGACTTGAGACAGGAGGATCGCAGGTTCGAGACCAGCCTCAGCAACTGAGACCCTGTTTTAAAATTAAAAAGGACTGGGGTGGGGGGAGAGGTGTAGCTCAGAAGTAGAATGCCTCGGTTTAATCTCCAGTACCAAAAGAAAAAACAAATGCCAAACATTTTTAAGAATATACTTCAATCTGTATCTTGGTCCATTAGGAGGGAAAGACTGTGTGTGTGTGTGAGTGTGTGTGTGTGTGTGTGTGTGTGTGTGTGCGCGCGCGCACGCGCGCGCATGTTGGAGAAAATGGAAGCAGTGAAAAGGAGGCTAGAGCAGGAGAGATGGAGGGGTAGATTTGAGAGATCACCTTGTTCATAAAGTTCTAATGGCTGTTTTTTTTTTTCTCTTGTTCTTTCCCTTCTCCAGGGTTTTTTACAAGTGTGAAATCAGAACTCAGGAATAGATCATCAGAATATTCTGATATTTCTGATTCAGAAGACTCTGGACCCGATTGCACTGCACTGGTATGCTTGAAAGCCTCTGACTTCTGTGTCACTTGAGGGACGATGAGCACTCATGGATCGGCAGTGGGAGGAAGGCCAATGGCAGCTTTCCACAAAGTGTCTCTCTGAGCTGTGCAGCACAGGGTCTGCCTCTGGTGGTTATTACATATACTCACATTCTGTGACTGCGCGTTTCATAAACAGTTTTTGTTCAGTTTTGGAAAAGATGGAGGAAGAGACTCCTCTGCTTATACTGTCCTTAGATTGCTCTGTTTCTCACAGTTTGTGTTTTATTTCACCTTCAAGCCAGTACCAGCCAGTGGTACATGCCTGTAATCCCAGCACTTGGGAGGCTGAGACAGGAGGATCCCTGTTTGAGACCAGCCTCAGCAACTTGGCCAGACCCTGTTTCAAAATAAAAAATAAAAAGGGCTGGGGGTGTGGCTCAGAGGTAGAATGCTCTTTATTTATGCTCTTTAAAAAAATCCAGTACCATAGTATTGTTTTTTATTTAGGTAGTATGTTGTTATAGGTGCTAGAGATTTTCACTCTTTCATATGAAACAGAAATAATTGCATGATAATTAAGATTCTAACTTTTCCTGGACAGATAAAGTTTTTTTGGTTAGTTTGTACAATCTTGGTCAATTTCTTTTTTTGTTTTTTTTTTTTTTGCGGACCGGGGATTGAACCCAGGGGCATTCTA
Source organism: Glis glis (assembly GCA_004027185.1). Lineage (NCBI taxonomy): Eukaryota > Metazoa > Chordata > Mammalia > Rodentia > Gliridae > Glis > Glis glis. The sequence goes on from PVJS01048647.1 coordinate 12,210, forward strand.
ACTCCATGCTACACCCCCGGCCCTATTTTTTATACTTTATTTTGAAACCGGGTCTCACAAAGTTGAGGAAGCCTCACTAAGTAGAGGGGGTGGGGGAGACAGAGAGAGTTGGCCGCGAACCCAGATCCTCCAGTCTCTGCCTCCCAAAGTACTGGGATTACAAGCTTACCCACCACGCCCAGCTCTTGGTCAATTTCTTATGTAGCTCTGTTTCCATTTAATTATTTACTTTTGCAGAAAATTAATTTTACCACTGAAGAGTCTGAAAGTTCAGGTGATGAAAAGAAACAGGAAATAACATCAAATTTTAAGAAGGAATCTAATGTGATGAGGAACTTCCTTCAAACGAGCCAGAAGCCATCTAGAAGTGAAATACCAGTTAAAAGGTAGGCTTGCTGATGGGGGTAGATGTTTTACATTGTGATGTAAATGCTTTTTTTTTTTTTTTAAGTTTTCAGTGGCACTAAAATTTTCATCAGAAAAAATAGACTCCTTTCTCTTTGGTTACCTTCTCCTTAGGGAATGTCCTACCTCGACGAGCACAGAGGAAGAAGCTATTCAGGGCATGCTGTCTATGGCAGGGTTGCACTATTCCACATGTTTACAGAGGCAAATACAAAGCACAGGCTGCAGTGGTGAAAGGCACTCTCTCCAGGATCCTGGCAGCTGCCACAGCAGTGACCATGAGGGTAGGCAGTTGTATCACTACGATAAACCAGTGGAATGTGGTAAGAAACATCAATTATCCGTCTCTGAAAAGTGACATTTCACCTCCAACTTAATAGCGCTAGAATCCTAGTTTAGGATAGAGATTATATGAATAAGGACCGTGTATTACACATCTTTATTTGGAAATGATGTTAAGAAAATTGACCAAAATAATACATAGTGCTGACAAGTCATGCAAGGTGCAAGTGCAAGAACTCAAAATGTAAATGACCTGGAATTGAGACTTGTGTTCACTGGCACAATTCTACCATTGCTCTCGCAAAACAGAACGATTTCCCTTTCACCAACAGTTAGGGTGGACAAGGTGAAAGGAGCGTTTTCGTATCTTAAATGGTCTGCTAAGCTAGAGGAGCCAACTCTATTTCCTTTTACGAGAGGGAAGACAAGTTTTGAACTGTTGCTCTCTGAGGATATTCTTTCTCCTCCTTGAAAGGGAAGTACTAGGAAAAGAGCAGACTCAATGGCATGTCAGTGATGCCATCTAGTGTTTCCTTCTCTGCCTTCAGAGAAAAATTTTGTTTCTGAAAATGTCTGGGGAGATTGGGGAGAAGATAGCACTGTGTTAAAATTGAATGCCCATGTAACAATTGTGTTCAGTCCCCCATAATTAAGGGTCAGCCATGTACAGGAGTTTGATATCCATTTCAGTTAGTTCTTGAAACAACACTTATAGGTAATATTGATCCCATTTTACAGGTAAAAGAAATTAGACTTAGAGAAGTTAATTTAACTTGCCCACATTTTACATAGATAGCTATTATTCAAAGCTGTTGGAATTTGAACCCAGGACTTACTTTCTTTTTTTTTTTTTGGTGGTACCGGGGATTGAACCCAGGGGCATTCTACCTCCAGGCTACATCCCCAGCCCTATTTTTTATTTTTTATTTTGAAACAAGGTCTCACTAAGTTGCGGAGGGCCTCACTAAGTAGTGGAGGCTGACTGCGAACCTGGATCCTCGGGGCTCAGTCTCCCAAGTACTGGAATTACAAGGGTGCACCACCACGCCTGGCAGAACCCAGGACTTTCTGATCCCAAAGTCTTTGCTTATTGTGTAAGAGAAAACCAAAGATGTAAAGGTTAAATAATTTGCCTAAAAGCGTATTGATACGGAAAAACTCAAATTTAAATTTGGGTTTGGCATCTTTCCACTGTTCCATTTTGTCTTTCTGTAATTTTTTTGGTCCCTTGAAAATAAAAAGCTTTTATAGAAATACTACAAAACTCAGGCAAACATCTGCCTTTAATTCTGTATGGGAAAATATGCCATTTTTAATTAAAATGTCAATTTAAATTTGCTTTCAATTTTAAGCATTAGGCTAATTTTGTTCTTTAAATTTATGCAGATATTTTAATTAAAAATTCTCTCTAGGATACCATGTCAAGACTGAAGATCAAGACTTGAGGACTTCTTCCTGGGTTAAACAGTTTGATAGAACTTCCAGATTTAATCCTCAGGTATATTATAAGGTTAAAATATTACAAGGAGACTTTGAATTGTCATTAATTTTATTTATTTTCTAAACTGTGACTGGCTATCAAGTACTAATTCTAGGAAGCCAAAAAATTACACTTAAATGCATATTTGAACAGCTGGACACAATATGATCTGGAAAAGAGTAACTTACCAAGGAAGTAGTTAGAACTACTGGCTGCCAACACCGATAGGTTATGTATGGTGAGTGAAACATGAGGAAAAAGGACATCTCTTTTTAATGTTTCTTTAACATTTTTAATTACTAAATTTCTTTGAGGAGTTGATGAAAGTTACAGATTCTCTTTCCAGAAAAATATTGTCATAAATACTGACTTTTGCTTACATTTGCTCACGGTTTAAGCTGTCCCACCAAGCTCTCCATTGACTCCAGATTGAGAACTTGTGCTTTACGAGAGGAAACTACAAGTTTTAGGATTCCAGAATATTCATGTTCTTACCACATAAAAAATGAATCTAGCCGGGCGTGGTGGCGCACGCTTGTAATCCCAGTACTTTGGGAGGTGGAGACCGGAGGATCCGGGTTCGCGGCCAGCCTCAGCG
>PVJS01048648.1:0-14974 GCA_004027185.1 Glis glis
CTCCAGCGGCTGTGCCCACCGCCCCTCCCCAGGCCGCCACTGAAAGCTTCGAGCTCGCCCTTTGCCTCGCCGCCGCCCCGCGGACGCCGCGGTCGCCCGGCCACGCCCCCGCGCGCCGAGCCCGGCCACGCCCCCGCGCGCCGAGCCCGGCCACGCCCCCGCGCGCCGAGCCGGCGCGGTGCATTGTGGACCCCGTAGTTTCCGCCGCGTTTCTGGTTACGCTACGGCGAGTGCCGCCGTAAGTTTTTGAATGAAGTGAACTTCGTTTGTTCACGATTCGCACTCTGTCGCCCTTCCTGGACCTCACTTCCTTCCCTGAGTCGTCGGCTCGGCGGACTCCCTACCTCCCCGACCCCTCTGCCCCGTCTGATGAGTCGTGCGGCCTACGGAGAGGTGTTAGGCAGGGAGAGCGCCCCTACATTTGGCTTTTGTCACTGTCGTTGCTGGTGGGACTGCGGTAGGGATAGAGGGTCGGTTTTTTACTTGGTTCGGTTTATCCCCCTTTTTCCATCTCCCATGGGACGTGCCCCTTTTCAGGACAGTTGTGAACCACGTGAGTCAAATTGGTCTTGTCTCCTTGTGTTTTTCTTCAGGTTTTCCGACTGGAATGTAACAGGCACCAGAGGATTCCTGCTCTGTCTCCTGGTTTAGAATTTGCGACCCTCCGATGTTGAATATCCCTGGATCACTGTTAAATGGAGAGAACGCACCTGCTTGTGTTGCCATTAAGTAGCTGTAAAAGCAGAAACTTAATTTATTTGTAAAGAAGAAACGGAAAACGTCCTTTTAAAAAGTTGCTCTTCGATTCCCTATTCTTCCTGGCTTCTGATCCCCTAATTTTGCTGTAGGAGTTTTTTTGGACATCTCTCTCACTGTCTGGTGCTGATCTCACTGCATAATGACTTTCTGTTTGTCTGGTATTCGAAGCTTTCCTAAGCTTTGGAAATGCAACCCATGCCCTGGGCTAGGCCCAGGGCACTCTTACCTCTCTCTCTTCCTCGAAGACTACTGTGGCATCAGGAACCAACAGAGGTGTTTTTTTCTTAAAACGGTGACTCCACAAAATAGCAAAGCAATAAATGTGCTGATTGCCAAGGCCAGATATCTCAGGAAAGGAGATGAGAGCAGTAATAAGCAAGTTTCTTCTGATTCTCATTTTTTTGCAGCTGGAGCAGCTACAAAGAGGTCACAAATGAATCCCCAGAGTAAAGATCATCCCTTGCCTCCTGTGAGGAACAGAATTCAACTCCCAGAAAAACCGTTGAATTCAGAGGAGTGGGATAAACTTAAAGAAGATTTCAAAGGAAAGACCAATTTTGAAAGCTTTATCAGTTCACAGATGGCTCACTACCATAGCTCCATAGATGTGGCTAAATCCCTGCTGGCATGGGTAGCAGCAAAAAACAATGGTATTATAGGCTATGATTTACTGGTCAAGTATTTGTATCTCTGTGTCTTTCATAAGCAGACATCAGAAGTTATTGATGTCTATGAAATCATGAAAGCCAGATATAAGAGGTTAGAATCTGGGGGTTACAGTCTTCTCATCCAGGGATTAATCTATTCAGATAGATGGAGAGAGGCCTTGCTTCTATTAGAAGACATTAAAAAAGTCATGACCCCTTCTGTAAAGAACTATAATGACTGTATCCAAGGAGCCCTCCTTCATGAAGATGTGAACATAGCTTGGAATTTGTATAAGGAATTGCTAGATCATGATCTTATTCCGTTGTTGGAAACTTTAAAAGCCTTCTTTGATTTTGGAAAAAACATAAAGGATGATCACTATTCAAACAAACTACTAGACATTCTTTTGTATTTAAGAAATAATCAACTATATCCTGGGGAGTCATTTGCACACAGTATAAAAACTTGGTTTGAGAGGTAATTTTGATTTTTCTTTATGCATATGTTTTCATTTTTAAACTATATTTTAAAGTAGCTCCTTCTTGTTTTTGCTGAGAATCATTCTATCCAGATTATGCTTTTTTTCCTATCACTAGGAGGTAGAATGCCCCTGAATTCAATCCCCCAGTGTCCCCCCACACAAAAATGCTAGCTTTGGAGTGGAGTTTTAGAAAGGTAATTGCCAAAACAATAAAAAGAGTAGACTGAAGAGGGATTAAGATTGAAAACAAGGATATCTGTTTGGATACAATTTTAGGTTTGAGAGAGAGAGGCAACAAGGTCCTGAATTAAGAACTAGGGAGGGGGAAAAGGCAATAGAATCAATAGAACTGATAGTAATATATATAAGAGTAAAGGCTATATTGATTGAGTAAATAAGTTAATAAATAGCTGTGTGTGTGTGTGTGTGTGTGGTACTGGGGATTGAACCCAGGGGCATTCTACCTTCGAACTACACCCCCAGCCCTATTTTTTTTTTATTCTTTATTTTGAAACAGGGCCTCACTAAGATGCAGAGGACCTCACTAAGTAGCTGAGGTTGGCTGTGAACCTGCAATCCTCCTTTCTCAGCCTCCCAAGTACTGGGATTACAAGTGTGTGCCACCATGCCGGGCTAATAAATAGCTTTCTAATGCTTCCAATTAGGCTAGCCACAGTGGGTGTTTTGTGATATAAAATCTATTTTAGCCAGGTGTGGCGTGTGCCTGTAATCCCAGTATTTGGGAGTCTGAAACAGAAGAATTGCAGGTTTGAGGACAGCCTCAGCAAGTAGTGGCTCTCATCAACCCTAGTGAGGCACTGTTTAAAAATAAAAATAAAATGGGAGCCGAGCGTGGTGGCGCATGCTTGTAGTCCCAGTACTTGTAAGGCTGAGACAGGAGGATGGCAGGTTCATGGCCAGCCTCAGCTACTTAGTGAGGACCTCCGCAACTGAGTGAGACCCTGTTTCAAAAAGAAAGAATAAAAAAATAGGGCTGGGAGTATAGCTCGGAGGTAGAATGCCCCTGAGTTCAATCCCCGGTACCACCAAAATAAATAAATAAATAAAATCTATTTTGATGGCTAGGTATGGTGGCCCATGCCTTTAATCCCTATGCTTGGGAGGCTGAGATAGGAGGATTGCAGACTTGAGTCTAGCCTCAACAATTCAGCAAGACCCTGTGTCAAAATAAAAAGGGGCCAGGCCTGGTGGCACATGCTTGTAATCCCAGTACTTGGGAGGTGGAAACCGGAGGATCTGGGTTCGCGGCCAGCCTCAGCTACTTAGTGAGGCCCTCCACAACTTCATGAGACCCGGTTTCAAAAAAATAAAGGATAAAAATAGGGCCGGGGTGTAGCTCGGAGGTAGAACACCCCTGGGTTCAATCCCCGGTACCGCAAAATAAATAAATAAATAAATAATAAATAAAAAGAGTTGGAGGTGCAGCTCATAGGTAGAAAATCTCTGGGTTCAATCCCAACAACAACAAAAATCTATTATGATGGATTTTGCAACCTAATCAGGTATACCATAACTGACAACAGTGGTCTATAACACAATAATCGTATAAGAGAAGAAAGAAACTATTCTGAGCAGGAGCAATCTGGCAGCTTAGTAGAGGTTAGAGTTGAGTTTGGTTTAGAGGTTATACTACTAAGGTTATCTGCTTTCTATATAGCTCCAATGAAGGTAGAATTAGACTTGAAGAAGATGAAGATTGGATGGCACGTAGAGAACCAAAAGGAAGAAGGAGATCCAGAGTAGGGTACCATCTGCTCCTTAGCCCCACCACAGTGTAGCAACCAGTCTTATCATTGAACCATTCTAGGGAAGTATCCTGAACCTTTCAGAGCTCTTGCTTACAGAGTTTCTAAATACAGTGAATATCCTTCACTTCAGTAGAAATCTAACTTCCTCATAATTTGGTTTTGTAATCTTTTTTTGTAGTATTCCTGAAAAACAGTGGAAAGGACAATTCACCACAATCCAGAAAAGGTAAAGGCTAATATTTAGTTTATTTTTAACTGATTTGATTCCAATTTAGTAGGTTTTATTGCTATTTGATTTTAAAACATTGAAGAATTCCTTAGGAATAGGATAATAAAGAGTTTGTAATTAGAGTACGGGGGGGGTGTGTTTCACATACAGAGACTTGTAGGGCTCAAAATGTTTTTCCTTCCTGTTCATATTGTGAGACTGTGTGAAACCTTAGACATGTTTGCACCTAGAGCTTTGGGATCTAGTTGTGTTTCAGGAATTACTTTAAAAACTTCATCTAGATGCCCAGAAATTTACTCTTGGTTTTTCTGGCACACTAATTTATAGTGTTTTCAGGTTCACAAAAAATCAGATTCATGTGATGATCACAAGGTTTTAATGTTCTTTGTTGTTACCTTTTAATTTCCTTGTGTCTTAGAATTATTCATTTTAGCTGGGCGTGGTGGCGCACGCTTGTAATCCCAGTACTTTGGGAGGCGGAGACCGGAGGATCCGGGTTCGCGGCCAGCCTCAGCTCTCTCTCTCTCTCTCTCTCTCTCTCCCCTTAGTGAGCCCTCTGCAACTTCATGAGACCCGGTTTCAAAATAAAGAATAAAAAATAGGGCTGGGGGCATAGCGCGGAGGTAGAACGCCCCTGCGTTCAATCCCTGGTACCGCAAAAAAAAAAAAAAGAATTATTCATTTTAGAAAAAGTTATTTTACAGGGCATTACTTAACATAAAAATTATAATTACAGTGGTCAGTGTTCAGGCTGTGGAAAAACCATAGAGTCTATTCATCTGAGTCCAGAAGAGTATGAATTTCTCAAGGGAAAGATCGTAAAGGATGTAATAGATGGAGGTGACCAATACAAAAAGACAACACCTCAGGTGAGTATAACAGGCTTATTGCATTTTTGAATCACTCGTCTAAGTCAGGGGCCAGCAATTTTTTTCTGTAAAGGCAAAATAATAAATATTTTAGACTTGTGGGCGGTACAGTCTCTGTTTCAACTTTTCAGTTCTGCTATTGTAGTTAAAACAGCCATAGACAATATATGAATATGACTGTGTTCCATTTAAACTGTTCATGAAAACAGACAGTAGGCTGAATTTAGTCCATTACCATACTTACCTCTCTTGGTCAAAGTTCTCATTGCCATAATCTAAAACAACTGACCACATGACTTAGAGGGAGGTTGATCTATTTGTTCACAGTTTTTGGAGATTTCAGGGTTCAGTCCATGTCAGGCCAGGTCTTTGGAGCTCAGGGCGTGGCAGCAGGAAGTAGAGAGGAGAGAACAGGACTCTGTTCTAACATACTGAAGGCCGGAAGCAGAGTGAGAGCAGGGGGAGGAAAGACCTTATATAATTCCCAAGGCCACACTCCCAGGGACCCCTCCTTAGCAACCAAGCACTGCTTTCAATGTTGCTACCTTGTTTCTGTGAGTGCTGGGGACATTCTAAATCCAAAACATTATGCCATCCTTCCAGAGATAACTTTTTTCTTTTTTTTTTTGTGGTACTTGGGATGGAACCCAGAGGCATTCTACCTCCGACCTATGCCCCCAGCCCTATTATATTCTTTATTTTGAATCAGGATCTCACTAAGTTTCAGAGGGCCTCACTAAGTTGCTGAGGCTGGCCGCGAACCTGCCATCCTCCTGTCTCAGCCTCCTAAGTACTGGGATTATAAACCTGCGCCAGCCGGGCGTCGTGGCGCACACTTGTAATCCCAGTACTTGGGAGGCAGAGACTGGAGGATCTGGGTTCGCGGCCAGCCTCAGCTACTTAGTGAGGCCCTCCGCAACTTTGTGAGACCCAGTTTCAAAATAAAGTATAAAAAATAGGGCCGGGGGCGTAGCCCGGAGGTAAAACGCCCCTGGGTTCAATCCCTGGTACCGCAAAAAAAAAAAAAAAAAAAGCCTGCGCCACACACCTGGCTCAGAGATAATTTTAAAGTCTCATAGAATAATTATGTTATATTATCATCTATTCATCTATTGAAGTCAGTCCCATTACATCTAAACTTAGTTTAGTTATTATGCAAGTACACTAAAAAGATAGATGCTAGCCAGGCATGGTGTTCATGCCTGTAATCCCAGTACTTGGGAGGCTGAAACTGGAGGATACCAAGTTCAGGTCTAGCTTCAGCAATTTAGCAAGGCCCTCAGCAATGTAGCCAGACCCTGTTTCAAAATAAAAAAAAATAAGCTGGGCGTGGTGGTACATGCTTGTAATCCCAGTACTTGGGAGGCTGAGACAGAAGGATCGCAGGTTCGTGGACAGCCTCAGCAATTTAGTGAGGCTCTCCACAACTTAGTGAGACCTTGTTTCAAAATTAAAGAATAAAATAGGGCTGGGGGTGTAGCTTGGAGGTAGAATGCCCCTGGGTTCCATTCCCAGTACCACACACACAAAATAAATAAACAAATAAAATGGGGCTGAGAGTATAGCTCAAAGGTAGATTGCCCCTGAGTTCAATCTCCAGTACCAAAAAAAAGATGCTTATTCTTTCTCTAAGTGTTTTCAAAAAACTATGTTCAGTAAACTTTGAAAACATAAGAGTGTGTTCTCATAACTTTTCTAGTCAAGACAGTTTTTGGCACCTTGACAAAATTGCACATTTTCTTTTTTTTTTTGCGATACTGGGGTTTGAACCCGAGACATTCTACCTCTAAGCTATACTCCCAGCCATATTTTTAAATTTTTTATTTTGAAAGAGTTTCGCTAATTTGTAGAGGGCCTCATGAGTTTGCTGAGGCTTGCTACAAACCTATGATCCTCCTGTCTCAGCCTCCCAAGTGCTGGAATTATAGGCATGTGTCACCGTGCCCGGCAAAATTACACATTTTCTTAGCATTGATTTTGATTCTCTAAGTCATTTACTATGGCTTTATTTTGCTAATCTTCAGTACTTTATGCTGGGTACTAAGATTAAATTGAAGAGGTAAGATACTTTTCTGTTGGTCATCCATGGGGGAAGGCTGCCCATCATCTCTTTGAATTCTATTTTTGATCTTTTTTTTTTTAGTTACCAAATAAAAATAAGAAGTGAAAATTATTTTTCCTTCTTATCTTGACTTGTAATTTTCAAAAACTGTTCCTAGGTTATGTTAAGATCTTTAATCCTCTAAATACAGTAAAAATCTGGTACATAAAAACAATATATAAGCTGGGCGTGGTGGTGCATACTTGTAATCCCAGTTCTTGGGAGGCTGAGACAGGAGGATCGCAGGTTCGCAGCCAGCCTCAGCTAATTAGTGAGGCCCTCTGCAACTTAGTGAGACCCTATTTCCAAATAAAAAATAAAATAGGACTGGGGGTATAGCCCAGAAGTAGAATGCTCCTGGGTTCAATTCCCAGCACTAAAAAAAAAAAAAAGTGGCACATGCCTGTATTCCCAGTACTTGGGAGGCTGAGACAGGAGGATTGTAGGTTTGAGATCAGACTCAGCAACTTAGCAGGACTCTGCTTCAAACTAAAAAATAGAGCTGGGGGTGTAGCTTGGAGGCAGAATGCCCTGGGTTCAATCCCCAGTACCAAAACAAAATAAAAGAAGCTGGATATGGTGGTGCATGCTTACAATCCCAGTACTTGGGATGCTGAGACAGGAGGATCTCAGGTTCAAGGCCAGCCTCAGCAACTTAGGAAGGCCCTCTGCAATTTATTGAGAACCTGTTTCCACATAAAAAACAGAATAGGTCTGGGGGTATAGCTCAGAGGTAGAATGCCCCCGTGTTCTTTTCTCAATACCACAAAAAAAACCCAAAAACAATATATCCATTTTCTATAACATCTTTTAGCTAACTTTATTGATAAAATGACAGTTAACAATATTAAAGTAATTCTAAGTACATTCATTATTGGTTTGTGTGTGTGTGTGTGTGTGTGTGTGTGTGTGTGTGTGTGTGTGGTACTGGGGTTTAAACCCTGGCACATTCTACCTCTGAGCTACATCCCCAGCCCTTTTTATTTTTTGTCTTCTTTTGAAACAGGGTCTCACTAGGTTGCTAAGTCTCACTACATTGCTGAGACTCTTCGAACCTTTCCTCCTGTGTCTGCCTCCTAAGTCCTGAGATTACAGGCCTGAGCCACCGTGTCCAGCTCATTATCTTACATATCATTTAATCCTTTTATCTACCCTATAGGATACTATTTTATTTCAATTTTACATATAATGTGATCAAGACTTTGGGAGATTTAATCTGCCCAAGGACACCTCATATTAAGATTCAGGTCTGATTAACCACAAACCTTTGCCATTATATTCTACTGTCTCTTCCAGTGGCAGTCCATAGTTCCACATATAGTTGACAGCCAACCAGTTGTCACAGCTCCTAATGCCTTAGTAATTTTTGTCAGCTAAAATGTGACTTAAGCCAGGAGTGGTGGCGCACGCTTGTAATCCCAGTACTTGGGAAGCTGAGACTGGAGGATCGCAGGTTCATGGCCAGCCTCAGCAACTTGGTAAGGCCCTCCGCAACTTAATAAGACCTTGTTTCAAAAAAAAAAAAAAAAATAGGGCTGGGGATGTAACTCAGAGGTAGAATGACCCTGGGTTCAATCCCCAGTACCAGTGTGCTGGGAACATTATGAACATCTAGTGGGCAGATAGTTGCAACTGCCTTCAATACTGCTTTCTAAACTTGCTTATAATTTGGGATTATGAGGTATATACCCAGGAGTAAGTACTAAATCCATGTCCACTGAAAAAGAATTATGATGCCAGCCGACCTCCATAAACACCTAAAATGAGCATTATCAAAACTTTTTCCGGCATGTATGTTTCTCCCAAATAGAACTCTTTTGTTCAAAACAAAGTAAATGACATGACTCCCTCTGATGAAGTGGTTCTCAACCCTAGCTGCTGGTTAGAATAGCTTGGGAAGTGTTTTTAAAATTACTGATATCTGAGCTGGGCGTGGTGGCGCACACTTGTAATCCCAGTACTTGGGAGGCGGAGACCGGAGGATCGGGGTTCATGGCCAGCCTCAGCTACTTAGTGAGGCCCTCCGCAACTCCATGAGACCCGGTTTCAAATTAAAGTATAAAAAATAGGGCCGGGGGTGTAGCTCGGAGGTAAAACGCCCCTGGGTTCAATCCCCAGTACCACAAAAAAAACCCAAAAATTACTGATATCTGGAATGCCAGGCGTGGTGGTGCACACTTATAATCCCAGTACTTGGAAGGCTGAGACAGGAGGATCACAGGTTTGAGGCCAGCCTCAGCTACTTAGTGAGGCCCTCTGCAACTTAGTGAGACCCTGTTTCAAAATGAATAAAAAATAGGGCTGGGGATGTAGCTCAGAGGTAGAATGCTCCTGGGTTCAATCCCCAGTATTCCCCCCCTACAAAAAAAATTACTGATACCTAGATCCCACCTCCAGGGGATTTTGATTTTTTTAACCCCTTTTGGTACTGGTGATTGAACCCAGGGACCTTCTACTTTTGAGCTACACCATCAGCCCTATTTATTTTTTTGAAACAGTGTCTAAATTGCTGAGGGCCTAAGTTGCTGTGGCTGGCCTCAAACCTGTGATCCTCCTGTTTCAGCCTCCCAAGTATTGGGATTATAAGCATGTACCACCATGCGGCAGATTTTGATTTTTTAAATACAGCTTTATTGATTTATATAGTTTTTTGTTTGTTTTTGTGGTGCTGGGGATTAAACCCAGGGGCATTCTACCTCCGAGCTATACCCCCTAGTCCTATTTTATTTTTATTTTGAAATGGTCTCACTAAGTTGCAGAGAGCCTCACTAAGTAGCTGAGGCTGTCCTTGAACCTGCAATCCTGTCTCAGCCTCCCAAGTACTGGGATTACAAGCATGTGCCACCACACCTGGCTTAATTTATATTTGACATACATTAAATTACATATGGTTATAATCCCAGTACTTTGGGAGGCGGAGACTGGAGGATCCGGGTTCGTGGCCAGCCTCAGCTCTCCCTCTCTCTCTCTCTCTCTCTCTCTCTCTCTCTCTCTCTCTCTCTCCCTGTCTCTCTCTCTACTTAGTGAGGCCCTCCGCAACTTCGTGAGACCGGGTTTCAAAATAAAGGATATAAAAAATAGGGCCAGGGGTGTAGCGCGGAGGTAGAACGCCCCTGGGTTCAATCCCCGGTACCACAAAAAAAAAAAATTGCACCTGATGAATTTTGATGTATGTATTTACCTGTGGACCTGTCACCACAGTTAAGATATTTAACGTATCTGTTAGCCCCAAAAGTTTCCTTGTGTTGACGGGAAAAGAGATACCTCCAGAAGAGGGTCCTGAGGAGTTCTCAGAGAGAAGAGAGAGCAACAGAAAAGAATGTCAGCACTGGTCAGCAGAGGCACAGAGATTTATTTAGGAAAGCAAGGAATAAACATTCAAGGGAGAGTGCAGGCCATCTCAAGAGGGATAGACATGTGTTAGGATCCCCCGCTCTTCTTTTAAAGGAAACTTGAGCCAGGTGTGGTGGCGCACGCCTATAATCCTAGTACTTGGGAGGCTGAGACAGGAGGATCGTAGGTTCGAGGACAGTCTCAGCAAGTAGTGAGACTCATCAACTAGCAAAACCCTGTTTCAAAATAAAAATAAAATAGGGGTGGGGGTGTAGCCCAGAGGTAGAATGCCCCTGGGTTTAATCCCCAGTGCCCCCCCACATACACACACAAAAAGGAAACTTAGTGAAGGGTGTGTATGGGAAGGTGTGTAGGGAGGACATGGTCTGGCAATCTCAAGATGGTTTATGGTGTTCTGGTCATTCTCAGGATCCTTAGATAACATGATCTTCATTATCTAATCTGTAGATAATGCTGGAAAGTCCCCTAAATTATAGATTTCTGAAAATACCGTATCTCTCTTTGCTTAAACCTTTTATTGGTGGGGTAATTAACTGTGCACAAGGTGGATTTACAGATTTCCCAGAAATCTGGGAGGGAGACTGGCTTGGGGAGTGACGGGTCTGGAAAAGTATGTGGAACTTCAAATTAAAATGATATTTCCTTTGCCAGGTGTGGTGGCTCACGCCTATATTCCTAGTACTTGGGAGGCTGAAATAGGATGATAGCAGGTTTGAGGCCAGCCTCAGCTACTTAGTGAGACACTGTTTCAAAATAAAAAATTTAAAAAGGCAAGGGGTGTAGCTCAGAAGTAGGATGCCCTTGGGTTCAATCCCCAGTACAAAAACTAAAATTTAAATATTTTCTTGTCCTTCCTTTTATGGCTCCTTCCTACCTATTTTTACTTTGTAATGACTCCCCTGACTATGTCATCCCCCAGGCAACACTACGGAGGGGTTGGGGGAAGGTTTGGCGCTTTTTTTTTTTCAGTACTGGGGATGGAACCCAGGGGTTTTCTACCTCCGAGCTAAACCCCCGGCCCAATTTTTTTTTTATACTTTATTTTGAAACTGGGTCTCACGAAGTTGCGGAGGGCCTCACTAAGTAGCTGAGGCTGGCCGCGAACCCGGATCCTCCTGTCTCAGCCTCCCAAGTACTGGGATTACAGGTGTGTGCCACCACTCCCGGCTTTTTTTTTTTTTTCCTTTTTGTGGTGCTAGGGATTGAACACAGGGCCTCCCACATGCTAAGCAAATGTTCTACCACTAAGCCACATCCCCATCCCCAGCCCTGATCTGGCTTTTTTATTCAGCATGATTATTTTGAGGTTTTTATCCATGTTTTGTGGTACTGGGGATTGAACCCAGGGCATTCTAACCCTGAGCTATATCCCCAGCCCTATTTTATTTATTTATTTTTTTGAAACAGAGTCTTGCTAGGTTGATGAGAGTCTCACTACTTGTGGAGGCTGTCCTTCAACCTGCGATCCCTCTATCTTGGTCTCCTAAGTGCTAGGATTACAGGCATGAGATACTGCGCCTGGCTTTTATCCATGTTTTATGTCTCTGTCATTCTTTTGTTTTTATTGGAGTGGTATTCCTTATATGCATACAACACTTTTATTTTTTTGGTACTGGGATTGAACCCAGGGGCATTCTACCTTGAGCTATACCCCCAGCCCTATCTTTTGTTCTTTATTTTGAAACAGGGTCTCACTAAGTTGCAGAGGGCCTCACTAAGTAGCTGAGGCTGGCTGCAAACCTGTGACCCTCTTGTCTCAGCTTCCCAAGTCCTAGGATTACAAATGTGCGTCACCAACCCCTGCCAAACTGGGTGATTTAAAATAACAGAAGTGCCGGGCGTGGTGGCGCACGCTTGTAATCCCAGTACTTGGGAGGCAGAGACCTGAGGATCTAGGTTCGCGGCCAGCCTCAGCTACTTAGTGAGACCCTCCGCAACTTCGTGAGACCTGGTTTCAAAATAAAGGATAAAAAATAGGGCCGGGGGTGTAGCTCGGAGGTAGAATGCCCCTGGGTTCAATCCCCAGTACCGCAAAAAATAAAATAAAATAAAATAAAATAAAATAAAATAAAATAACAGAAGTTAGCTAGGCGTGGTGGCACCACACACACACACACACACACACACACACACACACACACAAAATAATAATAAATAAAAGCTGCACCATCCATTCTTTGCCTCCCTCTTCACAGGACCTTCTTTGTTGTGTATCTCTGTATGGCATCATTTCTTTTCTTTTTTTTTTTTTGGTACTGGGGATTGAACCCAGGGACGTTCTACCTCTGAGCTACACCCCTAGCCCTATTTTATTTTTCATTTTGAAACAGGGTCTTGCTAAGTTGCCAAGGGTCTCACTAAGTTGCCGAGGCTGGTCTTAAACCAGCCCTATCATTTCTTTTTAAAAGGACTTCCAGTCATTGGATTTAGGGCCCACTCTAATCCAGTATGACATCACTTTAATTACATTTTCAAATACTCTCCAAATAAGGGCACTTTCTGGGAAAGCAATTCTTTTTTTTTTTTTCTGTTCTGGGGATTGAACCCAGGGCCTCACGCATATTAGGAAAGTGCTCTGCCCCTGAGCCAGAGCCCCAGTTAAATAAGGTCACTAATCCCAGTACTTTGGGAGGCGGAGACCGGAGGATCTGGGTTCGCGGCCAGCCTCAGCTGTCTCTGTCTCTCTCTCTCTCTCTCTCTCTCTCTCTCCCTGTCTCTCTCTCTCTCTCTCTCCGTCTCTCTCTCTCTCTCTCTCTCTCTCTCTCTACCTAGTGAGGCCCTCCGCAACTTCGTGAGACCCGGTTTCAAAAATAAAGTATAAAAAAATAGGTCTGGGGGTGTAGCTCGGAGGTAGAACGCCCCTGGGTTCAATCCCTGGTACCGCAAAAAAAAAAGAAAATAAATAAATAAATAAATAAATAAATAAGGTCACTTTCTGAGGCTCCTGGTGAACATGAATTTTGAGGGAACACTCATTATTCAGTCTGCTACAACTTTTCTTTCCCTTGGGTAACTATATAAGACAGGAACACTTGATTCCTGTGGTAGGTTTGTATATAACATTTTAAAAAAACTGATTTCTAAAGTCGTACCTTCACATTCCCACCACCAGTGTATGAGGATTACAGGAGCCCCACACATGGCCAACACTTAGTATAGTTAGTCTCTTTATGTTCAGCTATGCTAACAGCTATGAAGTGGTATTTCATTGTGATTTTAATTTACGTTGTCCTAATAGCTAATGTTGAGCTTTATTTATTTATTTTTTTGTACTGGGGATTGAATCCAGAGGCATTCTACCTCTGAGCTATACCCCCAGACTCCCCCCCTTTTTTATTTTGAAACAGGGCCTTGCTAAGTTGCTGAGGGTTTCACTAAGTTGCTGAGGCTGGCCTGTGATCCTCCTGTCTCAGCCTCCCAAATACTGGGATTATAAGTGTGTGCCACCATGCCCTCCTCAGAGCATCTTTTTATGTGCTTGTCATACTAATATTTTCCTTGGTGAAGTGTTTTTTAGACCTTTTGCCCATCTTAAAAATTGGGTTGTTGCCGGGCGTGGTGGCACACGCTTGTAATCCCAGTACTAGGGAGGCTGAGACAGGAGGATCCGGGTTGGCGGCCAGCCACAGGTACTTAGTGAGGCCCTCTGCAACTTAGTGAGACCCTGTTTCAAAATAAAGAATAAAAAATAGGACTGGGGGTGTAGCTCGGAGGTAGAATGCCCCTGGGTTCAATCCCCAGTACCGCAAAAAAAAAAAAAGGGTTGTTTTCTTATTGAATTGTTAAGATTTGTTTATAGGGCTGAGGGTTTAGCTCAGTGGTAGAGCACTTGTCTAGCTTGCCCAAGGTCTAGGGCTCAATCCCCAGTACAGAAAAAAATTTACTTACTTATTTATTTATTTATTTATTTATTTATTTATTTATTTATGGCATTGGGAATTGAACCCAGGTGCATTCTACCTCCAAGCTACACCCCCAACTCTATTTTATTTTTATTTGGAAACAGGATCTCACTAGGTTGATGAGGATCTCACTACTTGCTGAGGCTGTCCTTGAATCTGTGATCCTCCTGTCTCAGCCTCCCAGGTACTAGGATTGCAAGCATGCGCTACCATGCCTGGCTTACATGTTTTAGATACAAGCCCTATGTCAAATAAACATTTTGCATATATTTTCTCTCAGTCTGTGGTTGCCTTTTATTTTCATAAATTAGATTCTGATTTAATTGCTCTGGCTTTGAGAGGTCCAAGCATTAGGATTTTCAAAAGCTCCCAGATGATTTTATGGTGTGTGTGTGTGTGTGTGTGTGTGTGTGTATGTGTGTGTGTCAGAGAGAGAGAGAGAGAGAGAGAGAGAGAGGAGGGGAGGGGATCAAACCCAGGGGCATTCTACATCCGAATTATAGGTTGTTGAGAGTCTAGCTACATTGCTGAGACTATCTTTGAACCTGCGATCCTCCTGTCTCAGCCTCCCAAGTACTGGGATTACAAACGAGCGCCACCATGCCCAGCTCCCAGATGATTTTATTTTATTTTGTTTTATTTAATATGTTTTTTTGGTGCATTGTAGTCTCACATCACAATGAGTATCAGTTTGGTGTTAACATACATGCACACAGCTCTTGGTGTCACTCCCCCGCCTCCCACCCCACATGTAGCACTGAGAATGATTTTGGTATAATCTCATATGTACACATTATTTATGATAGTAATTCCATAGATTCACTTCTTTCTTGCCCTTCCCTTGTACCCCTTCCCTTGCACC
>PVJS01048649.1:0-14973 GCA_004027185.1 Glis glis
TATTTTTTTTATACTTTATTTTGAAACCGGGTCTCACAAAGTTGCGGAGGGCCTCACTAAGGAGAGGGAGAGAGAGAGAGAGAGAGAGAGAGAGAGAGCTGAGGCTGGCCACGAACCCGGATCCCCCGGTCTCCGCCTCCCAAAGTACTGGGATTACAAGCGTGCGCCACCACGCCCGGCTATCTGAAGAGATTTCTAATGCACTTTGTTTATGCATATATATCTTCTTCAATGCCTATTATTTGTAGGTTATGTAGTTTTATATTATGCCATGTTTCTTGAATATTCTGGTAGTGTTGTTGTCTTCTCTATTTTCTTGACTGTGTGGTCAGTTTTGAATAAGCTGTCTTCCACGAGTGAGACTCTATTTTCCATGTGGTCTAGTCTGCCAGAGGTGGTTGCTATTGAGGTCTTTATTTCATTTATTGTCTCCTTCGTCTTGCTTAGAGACACTTTTTGGTTCTTACTTAGGGCCTCAATTTCTCTATTTATATGTTCTTCCATTTTCTGTAAACTTTCTCTAATTTCATTTCTAAGGCCTTTGATCATATTGAAAATCAAAATTCTGAATTCTCCTGACATTTTCTGCATCTCAATATCTGTGATCTCACTTGCTGTTGAGTTGTGGGAGTTTATTGTTTCCTCATTGGCCTTCATTTTTATGTTTTTAGAATTCTCAGGTTTGTATCTATTTTGTCTTGGCATCCTCTTCCTGTTTATATGGGAGTCCTATGTCTACTTGCTATCCCTTTAGAGTAATGCCTATACTGGGGTATATATTTGGCTTAATGATTCTATCTCATATAATCAGACTTTTTAGTTAGTCCCCCAGAACCTCTTTAACAGGATATAGCTCTTAGTACAGGTAAGCAGGAGTCTGTGATTGGCTGCAGGACTCCATGCTTTCTGGGCCTTAACTCAGCAGGGCCAAAGACTATAATGTTCTTTCCCAAGGACACCATCGCTGCTATGCTGGTTTTGAACACATGAAATCATGCTGGGTGCTGGCCTCTGGCCTCTGTGGTCACTGAGTATAAGTTAGCAGAGCCAGAGATTATGATGTTCTGCACTTGTGGCCCTGCTGGCTGAGCTTTGATGGCCCAGGAACACCACTACTGATCTGCTAGTTGTGGTCACTTGGAGCACAGTCAGCAACTGACATACGTAATCACCATGCCCAAACTCAGCTAGCTGAGAAAATGTTCCATTCCCAACCTGCAGCATGGCTGTCTGAATCAAACTGCCCCAGAGATACTACTGTTACTCCACCAGCTGCAATCACGTGAATCCTTGCTGGCCTCTGGCCTCCAGTCTCCCTGCTTTCAGCACCCAAACTCCAGCAGAGAGAGAGATGGTACTACTCTGAGCCTGGGACTTGAGTAGCTGAGTCATTTAGCACCTGGGAGACCAATGTTGCTCTGGGCAGCTGTGCACTGGAAACCTTGCTGGCCACTGGTCTTGGTACCTGTGGCACCCAAACACAACTGGGTAAGAATTTATAGCCTTCTTATCCTGCAGCACAGTTGGCTGAGTTATTTCACCCCACAGATACCACTGCTTTTGGTCCTGCAGTGATCACTGGAGTCCCTGCAGGAGTGGGGGGGGGGCACTGCCAACCTTAGGTTCTGCCTGCCCAAGAGTCCCTAGGAACTGTCTGCTGATTCACATATCTGCTGTGTTTGACTCTAGCACCCACTCCCACCTCTGCAGGGATTGTTTGCAAACTCACAGACCCCACAGGTTTGTTCATTGCCAAGTTAGTCCCTGCAGCCATGCAGGCTACTACTGGGATGGTTTGTAAGCTCACAATCTTGATGAGCACTGCTTGGGTCCCTGAAGGAAGGGTTTGTAGTTTCTCAGTCCCCAGGGGTTCAAGTGCAGCCACTGTAGTCCACTGGGTGGTTTGGCTGGTTAGTTTGGAGATTCACAGTGGTCTTGGTGAGGCAGGATACAACCAGTGGGGTCTCTGCAGGAAGGGCCTGTCATTTCTTGTTCCAGTGGAGTTCAGCTGCAGCCACAAGAGTTCTCTGGGCCGTTTGGCTAGGTGGCCTGGGAAGTTGTGTATTGAGGTATTTGAGTGTTGAGAGAAGGATGTGATTGCTTTTTGTGTTGGTTCTCTGCAATCACTGGCTCAGTAAGATTTAGTTTCTTCTTTGCTGGAGTTGGTCTTGGAGAACCTCCAAATTCTGGCAGCTCCTGGCCCTTGTGCAGGCTTACCAAGATGGCAGTGCCTCTACTCTCTGCTCTCTGCTCACCAGATTAGACGCATGGAGCTCTTTTCAGTCCTCTACATTCTGTGCTGCCTCCAATTCAACCATGTTTCAATTGTCATTTTCTGTTATATTCTAACTGCTTTTTTTCTCTTGTCAAGAAGCAGTCTTCCCATTGGTTGAGTTCCGAGTATTGGAGCAGCCAAAACATGCTGCCTACCTCAATTTCACCATCTTTAATCTCTCCTATCTTTTTTTTTTTTTTGGTGGTGGTGGTGGTGGTGGTACTGGGGATTGAAGGGGATTGAACCCAGGGGCACTCTACCTCCAAGCTACATCCCCAGCCCGATTTTTTATTCTTTATTTTGAAACAGGGTCTCACTAAGTTGCAGAGGGCCTCACTAAGTACCTGAGGCTGCCTCGAACCTACAATCCTCCTGTCTCAGCCTCCCAAGTACTGGGATTACAAGTGTGTACCCCCACACCCAGCTTTATCTTGTATTTAAAAGTCACTTTTGTATAAAATTGAATTCTGCCTATTGTAAATAATTCAATTAGTGCTGAAAATCAGGAAGATGAATGTTTCTAAACATATGAAACTTTATTACTCAGAAATGAATCTATCACACAAAACATATATGCAGATAGAATGAGGAAGCCAAATAGGCTGACATCTTATTAAAATAAGATTAAATAGTATTATTTATTATATTATTATATTATATTATATTAGTTATGAGATTTTAACAGGAAAACAGAAATCAAAGAACTTCTGAAGGAATTACTTAACCTCGAGTAAATTGTCCCTCAAAATTAATTGATATCATTGTTACTATTTTAAAAACTCTTCCAAGTTTACAAAACAAGTGCACAAAAAACATAAAGATGTTGAACTCCCACTGGTTTTCTTTTGCAAGTGCATGTAAGTTTTAGATAGCATTGACTTCCTGTTATGGAACAAGACCGCAATACCACACTTTTATCTACCTTTTCCCTTTTTTTCCCTAATAATATTGTTCATTTTATATTTTCCAAGTTTTAATGGTTACTTCCTTTTTTAAGATTTTTCACAACTAGGAAAATGCAAATGAAAACCACACTGACATTCTATCTAACTCCAACTAAAATGGCAATTATAAAAAAATACAAACAATAACAAATGCTTGTGAGGATGTGTGGAAATAGGAACACTTATGCACTTTTGGTGGGAATGTCAATAAGTGCAACCACTATGAAGATCATCATGGAGGTTCTTCAAAAGATTAGGAATGGAACCACAATGCAACCCAGCCATACCACTCCTCGGTATCTTTCCAAAAGATATAAAGTCAGAATACTATACTGATACATGTATATCCATGTTTATAGCAGCACAATTCATGATAGCCAAATTATGGAAACAACCCAGGTGTCTGTAAACAGATGAATGGATAAAGAAAATGTGGTATATGCACACATGAAATTTTACTCAGCCATAAAGAAGAGCAAAGTCATGTCATTTTCAGGAAAATGGATGAAATATAGAATATTATACAAAATGAGATCAACCAGTCTCAGAAAATCAAGAGCCATAGATTTTCACTCATATGTGGATGCTAGAGAGAAGATAGGAAAAAAAATGGATTTCAGATAAACAAGGGGAGGGACCCATGGAACGGTGTAAGGAGATTGGGGAAGGGAGATAGAAGGAGAAAAAGGATGCTCAAGGAAGAAAACAGTTCAAATAATGTTTTGTTCATATATCTTCATCACCACCAATCTCACTAACATTTATGGGGAGGAAGGGGTTTGGAGTGGGGTGGGATGTGGGAAGAAATAGACCAAGTGATCTGTGCATGTGTGGTTGTATCACTTGGAACCTCACAATGACATGTAATTACAAGGCACCAATAAAAGTATTAAAATCTTTAAAAATAATTATTTTGATATAATTTCAAACATAAAAGTTGCAAAACAGTCCAAAGAATTCCAATATACCATACATCTAGGTTATCCAAATGCTAGATTTTATCATTTTATCTATCCAGTGGTTGGGTTTTCTCCCAGAAATGCATGGCAGAAGTTGTAGACATAAGCCTGATTCCTTCTAAATTCTTCAGTGTGTATTTCTAAAAGCAGAGATATTCTCTTATACAAACATAGTGCAGTTATCAAAATCAGAAAATTAAGCTGGGTATGGTGACACAGGACTGTAATCTCAGTACTTGGGAGACTGAGACAGGAGGACCGCAAGTTTGAGGCCAGCCTCAGCAAATTAGAAAGCTCCTCAAAAGTAATTTAGAAGGGGGTGGAGGTGGGGTATATCTTGGAGGTAAAATGCCCCTGTATTCAATCCCCAGAACCAGAAAAAATAATTAATACCAATGTATCAGTTAAGAGTTCATTAAGATCTCATCATTTGTCCCACCGATACTTTTTCTGGTCCAATAAAATCCAGGATCATTCACAGCATTTATTTATGGCATTTTACTTTCCTTTAATATTTAATAGATCTCAGTCTTTGTCTTTCAGGACCATAATCTTTTTGAAGCTCACAGCTCAGGTTTTTTGAAACCTGTACCAGCAGTACTTTTATATATTAATGGATGTACTCAAGATTTTCCAAAGCTTTGCTTTCCTGGCTTCTTTCTTTTGATTCAAAAATGGCTAACATTTCCCTGACTTCTCACATCTGTAACACGAATACCTTGGCTGTGTGTTTTGTTTTGTTTTGTAGAAGGAGGTTATATTTTCTTCTGCTTAGACCAGTGTTTCTCAATCCCCTCTGCACATTCCTATCAAGTAAGAGTCTTTCAGGACTAGGTGGTTTTCATTCCATCTACACTTTTATAGCCTGAGGGAAGAAGAAAAAAAAAACCCAGTGTATATCATTTTGTATTCTTGGTTGAAATACTTGGGCTTCATGTTCTCTAAGATTTTGTTAAATATACTACACTAAAGCTCAGGCCAGTGGGGACCCTATATTTTGGATTATTCTTCCAACTGGGTCTGTTGTTGTAGAGCCATTATTTTCTTAGGGAATATCCAATCCAACCTAGTCTCTCAATTCCATTTGTTTTTTCCAAACTGCTGTTTTTTATTACTTTCCAGTACCTGAAGATTCCATAAAATCTAAGGGTTTTGGGATGGGGACATTTTTCCAGTTTGTCTTGATGTGCTCAATGACATCACAAGGGTCCCTATAGGAGAGAAGCAAAAGGCCTAATGTGAGGAAAGACAAGGTGGTGGAAGAAGAATTTTGATGATGCAGCAAGTAGTCAACGAATGCCAAGCATTCCTGGAAGCTGCAGAGGTGAAGAGTGAGTCCTCCCTGGGACCTGCAGAGGGAACCAGTCCTGCAAACCCTGGCCTGGACTATAGAGGGACATTTTGGATTTCTGACCTCCAGAACTGTAAGATGAAAAGTTTATGCCGTTTGAAGCCATTAATGTTGTGACTTTGTTACAGTAGCAATGGGAAACTGATGCAGGATTTAAATACATGCCATAAAGGTCCATACAATATCTGACAAGAGCAAATGCTGGATGATAAAGCACAAAGTGGAATTCTTTCTTTGTTGCTTTCCTAAAATATGTGATGAAATTAATTCTCATTATTATACTGTAGGGTTTGAGTGGTATCCAACTTTTATAATCATTTCATATTACCTTTTAAAGTTCTGTGTATGGATACATGAGTGTGAAATTCTCCATAGCCCTCTGCAATATAAATTAATTTTGTTTTTTTAACACCTCTGATGTAATTATATCTTATTGGTTTTATAAAAGAAAGCCCCATGATTGTGAAAGCAGGGATGTTATTTGAAATGTTAGTCTCTGTGATCAAGATGTTTGCTACATCATGGAAAAGCTATCAATTCCCAGAGAGTTTTCGCACCTGAAAATTAATTCAATTTGTTTTGCAAATCTCTGTTATGCAAATTACAAAATCAATCACTAAATAGAGGCCTCTTAACAAAGTGCTTTCAGAAAGGATTAAAGATTCCCTACAGAGGTCAGTTCCTTAAATGTCTCTCAATGCAAATGCATATATTTAATAGTCTCTTTTGAGACCAGTTAACAAATGCCTCAGTGTAGAATATATTTTGAAGTATTTGTCTAATATGAGAGAATGCTCTGGACAATATCATGTTATAGCAGAATCTTCTTTCTTCCTCAGATGCTGTATGTTTTGTGTGTTGAGTTCTTGGGGTAGATGTCATGGTCAAGTGTGTGGGTTCTGGAGCCAGATGGCCTGGATTGAACTCAGCTCTGCCACTTGTCATCTGAGGTTAATTATTTCATCTCTGATTCATTAAGAAAATGAGGAAGATGATAACACCTAGTTCATGTGACTGTTTTGAAGGACAAATAAGTTAAAGTATGTAAACTACTTATTAATAGAATGAGGCCTTTTACCAATAAGCCCTCTGTGGCATTAATGTCAGGAAAATAAAATAATAGTCAACCCCGCCACAAAGATATAGCTCCCATTTTGTAATCAGCAAATATTTACAAGGGTTTAGTATGTTCCAGGAAGTACAATATAGCATCCTTTACTCTGAAATGAATTTCTCTTAGGCCTAGTTGATAGCTTATGGGGAATTCTATAAAACTTCTCCAAAGCTAAACATATACAACATTTTCAGTCATCAAAGTCTTGTGTTGTTGTTTTTGGTCCTGGGAATTGAACCCAGGGGCATTCTACCTCTGAGCTACACCCCAGCCCTTTTTATTTTTTATTTTTTGAAGCAGGGTCTTATTAAGTTGCTGAGGGTCTTCTAAGTTGCTGAGGCTGGCCATGAATCAGTGACACTACTGTCTCAGCTTCCCAAGAACTGAGATTACAGGTATGTGCCACTATGCCTGACTCCATCACCAAAGTTTAACATGAAGAAGTTTAGAAACAGGGATAATAGCTAAAAGAAATACATCATGTTCCAAAATAATCAGGGATAATCCTAAACCTGACTATGAGTTCACAAGCCTTGAATCACAAAATATTTCGTAGACAATACAAGAAGGTATTTTTTAAAAAAGAAAGACATTCTTTCTTTTTCTTCATACTTCTACTACCCTGAAACTCATCAAGATGTATTATTACAATGCATAAATAAATAAATAAATAAATAAAATAAATAAATGAGGAGATAGACCAGTTGAGAAGTGGAAAAGGGTTCTGGGAGGGAGAAGGACAGGGAAAGGGAAGGTTTGGGGAAGGAAACAGATTGAATAATGTAAAAAACAGAAAATCTTCA
This sequence comes from Glis glis, assembly GCA_004027185.1. Taxonomy (NCBI): domain Eukaryota; kingdom Metazoa; phylum Chordata; class Mammalia; order Rodentia; family Gliridae; genus Glis; species Glis glis. The sequence goes on from PVJS01048649.1 coordinate 7,447, forward strand.
TAAAACAGATTAACCAGGGTTAAGAATAAAGGATAGAATTATAACTTCATATATTTAATACATACTCAACATAGGGATAGTTGATGTTAGAGCAGAACTTTTAGCAGTCAAAGCTAAAAAAGAAATAAAAAAAAGCCCCAAAGCAACTTTTCAGCTCCCTTCACATGCAGAGGAAACATCATGTTCAATAAGAGCATCGTGTTCAAATACAAGTTTAATATAACAAACCACCCACAGGTAACTTCTACCACTGTAGAGGGTATTAATTTGCAAATGGGTTGCAATGAAAAGGCTGGAAAACTTATAATTGTTAATTTTATATCAACATGAATTTGATTATATCATTCCAAGATGGGCTACTGTATCAGTAATTTTGTGGCATGTATCCCCATTGATAAGAGTTCCAAGGTTGTATACTTAGAACTCTCCATACTGTTTGCTCTTAACTTGTTTAAAGTTCAAGCCAAAGCAGTCTGTTGACATCCTCTGGCTCTGCTTACATTCTTGCTGCACTTGAAGTACAGACAATTGTCCCTGAGAAGCCTCAGGCCTGACGATTTTCTATAAAGATACCACCATTCCTTTCTGAGATCTTCTACTTCCTTTCCTATTGCAGTCAGTTGGGGGAAAACCCAAGAAGGGACAATGTCAGCGACCTCTGTCTCCTAATATAAATTACCCTTTCTTTTAGTGATAGAAGTTCCATATTTAGCTTAACATGCAAGTACTTAAATAGAGAAGTATGTCTCAGCTTTAGAGTCAGGTGTTACCATATTATGTTTTGACTAATGGGATGTGAGAATTTGCATTTGCCACTTTTGGGTACTATCTTTTAAAATGGAATTGCTGTCCCTCCACTCTTACTTTCCCTGCCTTGTAGTGGGTGGGCATAGCACTAGTGACCCACCTTCAATAATGCACACAAAATTAACATACCAGGGAATAGAGGAATAGTAAGCAAGGAGAACCTCAAGTTCCTAGGCGACCTCATGCACTGATAATTACCATCTCTGGATGACCTCACTCTGGAATGAGGGAAATATTCTTATATCTTGCTTGTGCTATTGTATCCTTGGGTCTCTTCTAGCAAATTTGCTTGTTTGTTAACTAATATGGAAGTCAGTAGTTAGAAGTAGGGGCTACCACAATAAAATACACGGCATTGGCTAAGTAGTTGTGCCGTGGCCACTAAGAAAATAGACATTATAGGCTGGAAAGATAGTTATGGTTCTTGTATGATGGCAAAATATCGAGTCAAATGTTTATTTTCAGTAACTCAGAAGACTAACCATGTGCCAACTAAGCCTGAATCTCTACAGGCGACAGTGAAAAAGGTCAGAGGATTGATTACTGTGCTGATGCACTTTGCTACTTTTAGTAAGGAATTATAGGAGAAAGTTGAAGTCAGGCAAGAATCAGCCAGTTGACAAGCAGAGACAAAAGTGATACCAGTCCTGCTGAGGGAGATTCTCTCTGCCTCAGTCTGTTATCTAATTGACAGAGTACAATAGCTTGGGGGCTCACTGGGTTGCAAAAGCCAACTGTTTTTGAACCTGATACAGTAGGAAACAATGCTCAGTCTTAGGCAGTTTGAAGTTGTCCAGTTTCAAAAATCAGGTCACTCTCTTATTTAAGGTTTTTGTTTGTTTGGTTGGTTTTGGTTTTGATCCCCCCCCCCCAGTTGCTGCCCTTAAGATAAGGCAGGGGAAATTAGCTGAGGTGACTTTATAAGCATCATTAAATAAATGAGTGTTGGGAAGGTTTAAAAATATTTGGTTTTGAGTACTCATATGAAACTTATAAAAAGCAAAGAGTTTATGAAGGGATTGCACTTTCAAAGAAACCATAGTCTGGCCTAACACATGCTATAGGTTATTTTAATCTTTAAGTCCTAAAGCAAGTCCCTAGTCCTTAAAACACTGCCAACAGAAGATACCCTTACATCCCAAATCATAGAGCAACAAGAAATAGAGAAGGTGGGCTCCAGAGGACATGGAGATAAGATGCTCACATGTATTGCAAACAAATAGGAAAGAAATAAAATTCTAACCTGTGTGCAAGCCTCTGTATTCATCTCTGTGAATTTTAACACACACATAACTTTACAATCACCATCACAATCAGGACAGAAATATAATTCACCAGAGAAACCATCTAGTCCTGAATCTTTCTTTTTTGGGAGGTTTTAAAAACTAATAATCCGATTGCATCAACAATTATAGAACATTTTGTGTTATCTTGGGAGATGCTAATAGTTTTTTCATTTTTGAGGAATTGATCTATTTCATCTAAGTGGTCAAATTTATATGCCTAAAGTTTTCGTAGTATTCCCTCAATATCCCAAAGAATTGGGGGTAAGTCATGATTTCCCTACTTTTGTTTCTGATATTGGTTATTTGTATCTTCTTTCTTTTTTTCTATTATAGTCGGGATCAAGATATTTTTCAATTTTTTGAAAAATACCTTTTTTTTAGAAAAAAACATCAATTTTTTTCTAATTGATTTTCCCTATTTTTTTCTGATTCAAATTTTATTACTACATTTTATTATTTCCTTCTTATTTCTAACTTTAGTTTTATTCTTGTTGCAGCTATTCTCCTTCCTTTTTAAATTTTTAATGTGGAAATATATATAACTGACCTAAGATCTTTCTTTCAAAATATAAACATTTAATGCTATAAATTTTCCTCTAAACACTGACTTAGTGAATTTAACAAATTTCTATATATTACATTTTTATGTGTACTTAGTTAAAATTTTTTCTAATTTCTCTCAAGAAATTCTTATTTTAAAGAATAATCAATTTTGATAAGTTTTTACTGATCTATCTTCAATTTTACTAGCTTCATTGATATCTCTATTCTAGTATTGATATTCTCATGTTACTGTATTTTTAAAATCTAAAATATTCATTGAGTAATTATTTTATCTTTTATTTCTTTGTTAAGACTTTCTATCTCTCTACTTATTTCAAGAGTGTTCAAAATTGTTACCTGAATATATTGGTAGTAACATACTTTACTTAACATCCTTGTCAGATAATCTCAATATCTATGTTAGAGTTGGCATCTACTGGTTGTCTTTTTCCTTGTGAGCTGAAATATTCTTGATTTTTAAAATTCTAAGTCACTTCATATTCCATCCTGGACATTTTTAATATTTTGCCTGAGAATGTCTTGTTTAAATCTTATTAAACAAGGGGAATGTTGATATTTTTATTTTGGTAAGCAATTAACCTAGTTATGTTCAGGCCCTTTCAGTATGGTCTCTGATTTCAATATCACTTTGGTTTTAAAGTTATTGGAGTGGTATTCAGAACTATCTCCTTGTGAATACTGCCCAGTTGCCTGTCTGGGACCTGAGAATGCTCTATACATTAGATCAATTCTCAAAGTTTTTGGCATGCTTGTTAGGATCAGGTTGACACATGTACAATTCAGAAGTAAGCCCACCAGAACATATACACATTTATGGAGTTATTTTCCTAAGGAGCTTCCTGAGCATAATCCCTGCCATACTTTTCAGATCCCTGTAGGTCCCCTTCTCTGTGATCTGTCCTGAGAGCTGGATGTTCAGTTATCCAGGTCCACTGCACATTTCCACTGCTGTGCCCAAATCTGAGGCCAAGTTGCAGAAGACATAGGGAAAAAACAAGACAAGTTCCCCTCTACCTTGTTTGGTCCATAACCCCACCAATCATAGAGATGCCCCTTTCTCAAAGTGTTTACTCTCCTGGACTTCATTTATCACCATAGGATTACAGGAAGCTTTCATGTTTCTCATTTTTATTATCCAAACTTAGGTTTTCTGTAATAAAGATATAGTGTTTTAAAATGATATATAAAAGAATTATATTGATAAGAAGATAACCCTTCCTATAAGAAGCTCACAATCAGGTGAGGAAAAACAAGTTAAATACAATAAAAGTACAAGTTTAAAAAGTGCAACCTTAAATAGAGAAGCAGCATGGGTAAAAGAAAAGAGAATGGAGTGAAGATGGAGGCAAGTTTCACAATAAAGGGCAGGTTTGAGCTGTAGGCGAGGAGGTAGAGAAATGGGGAAGGATATTTTAGGATAGGAAAATCTTGAGCCAGGGTTTAGAGAGATATGAAAAACTGGGGTTGCTAAAAGAAATAAATTCCTAATAAATTAATATTATTTTTTCAGTATATAAAAATTTTTATAATAAGAAAAATGTCTTACTATCATCTTGAATAGTGAAGTCTTCATAATTGGAATACCAAGTTATGGACACATACACAATTACGCAATACTCTTTATAGTGTGTGCTCTTAAGATGGTCGGCTTTAAATAAAACTTGGGTATAATATTTTATCCTTAGTGCCCCCAACAACCTTTTCTGCAATCTATTGTTCATATCCTCCACCTTAAAGTCCATTCTGCATTTCACTTCTTCTATAACCTTACAGTTAAATAATTGCTAAGAAAACATTAGCAGATTACATTTTAATATGTTATTTCTCCCAGGAATATCTGCATTTCAATAAGTTTTTCCTCCAGGTTAAATCTTTAGGCCCAAAAGGAATAAATCTCTAACGATGAAAATGACAGGGCAAGGGGTGAGGCGTTGGGGACCCAGTTTATCCTTGTAAGCCCTTCACGCTCTCCTCTCTACCTGTTCTTTCAGGGAAATCCTTTCATTCATCTTACCTGGGAATAAAACAAAGGAAACAAAGGAGGAAAAACACAAAGCCAAATAAAACTTACATACGATGTTTCTTCATATCCTTCCTAAAAGTTATTCCTCAATCAATTTTGCTTTCCTATAAGTAGGGGAAAAGGCAAAACAATTTGCATATCATTTTATTACTTCATTAACTGTAAGTGCAGTGTGTGAATTGTAGACTAAATGTGAACATTCTGAAAGAATATTTAAAGTAAAAAGAATGCATCTATATGTTTCTATCTGCATTTAGCATAACATTAATATAATCAACTAATTCTGTATATGTGACTAATTATTTAATTTTCTTGTATAGTGATTGGAAAATTAAATTGGATATGGCTATTTATGGATACTTTAAAAAATACAGATCCTTGTAAAACTTAGTTCAAAACTGAACATATACATCTGCAAAAGTGCAATACATTTTTAGAAGTCTCATTTTCATACTACCTTAAATCCTATATAACTCTAAATGTATAATATGTATATATTATAAGTATATATAGTATTCTCTATAAAATGTAAAATATTATATAATGTAAAATATTATATTAGTGCACTACAGTGCCTCATTAAAATTAGGATTTTTATCATAATTTTAGCTTATGGAGTTAATAAGGGCATAAAATTACCAAAAATAAAACATGGAAAATATTCAACCTTAGGGAGAATTTGGGGTTTTTCAATATCAAAACAAAGGCATGAGCCTGCCTATAAAATGTCATTGGACCTGAATATCTTCACTAACTTGAATCAATTTCTCCAGCATTTAATCAAGAATCTAACGCATATCAATAATCCTCACTTCTGTTAATTAACTTTATTTTATTGTTATTATCCCAATCCCCATGTCCTTACCCCATAGAATTTCTTTCACTGAGTTATATTTAGACTGTTATCCTTAGCTTCTACCTTCTACCTAGGGACTTTGCCCTTTCTTTGATCATACTGTGCAAGGAAGAGGGCATTTCTTAGGATTTATCTACACTTTTAACTTTTTTAATTTCTTTGTGCAAGTACACTCATTTGAAGGAAAAACAATTTGCTTCTGTGTCCATCTCTGCAACTAGAACCTAAGTCCTTCATTGGGCTAAACCGTTACCTCTGCCAGGCTGGGCACAACAGGGTTCATTGGAGTCTGAGTCCAGTGCAAAACATTGCATCTCAACAAAATGGGATTCTCTAAGTATTACTTTGACATTTATTTAAAAACGAGACAAAAATAAGACAGAGCAATGAATGAAAGGAATGAAGAAGTAGGAGAATGTCTTAATGCTTAGCCTGTTCTTTATTTTCCTTAAAATTCAGTTTGTTGAAAAATTCTCATACCATCATTCAGCCAAATGCAAATTTTTTGGTTGCCCAGACCAAGTGCCTAGAGGAAGGCATTTTATTGATTATCTGTTGCCACTCAAATATCTCTTACATTCTCACCTTTAGATCCGAGTAGCTCATCAAAATATTTTTATATTTTTTTATTCTTCCTAAACAGATCAGCTCCAGAAATATAACTTTGTCCATTTCATAATATATCCAGTGTATTATCCATCTTTGTTGAAGCTCTGGAAGTTTCCCGGCAATATTTGTGATAGTGTCCATTCGATGGGTACCTGTTCTTTCTTCTCTCTTGACTTCACAGTCCTGTGTTCTTTGGGGAATATAGCCCCAGGGCCCTACCCCTCCCATTCCACAAACATATCGATGAGATGAGACATACATAGTAACCAAAAAAGTATCACATTTAATCTATAAAATACAATTTATGCTTCAGCATCTATCACTCAGGTCTGTGATTTAGGAGGCACAAAATGAATGCAAAGTCTGGTTATGGCCTTCAATACGCAGTCTATCATGGGTACTCTTCAACAAGTAAATTATATGGAGAAAACATTTTTTAAAGCAACCATGGACATATTTTAAATTCACCATGCACGAGAATAGATTTTGAACTTCTGGGTCTCAGAGGAACTGTGAGTTTTATCCTTAGCTGTGTATAGGAGAGAGAGAATATTAGGGGTGATGAAATTGCCTGTATTGAGGGGAAATACTATAGACACAACATTTTTATTAGTCCTCTTCAGGATATTTACATATGGGAGAAAAATAAAAACCCCAAAATACTTGAAATACCACAAAGGCCTGGGCTTATTAGTTTCTCAGAGGCCTGTTTTCTGTGGCTGTGATGGTGTTCTGTTTATATCACAGCCCCAAACCACCACATCCCATTATAATTAACTGGGCTGCGTGTGACTCTTCTACTGATGGGCTGATTTTTCAGATGGAAATTTTGGAGGAATCACATCAAATGCTGGAAAGTGCACACACATTTGGTATAAAAGAATTGTAATTAAACTTCAGTCATCCTCTCCTACAGAGAGCATCGAATTAGAGTCAAAATTGGTTTCTATTATGTTTAAGTCTATCAGAGGCAGTGGGGGAAGATCATTAAGACACTAAAGCAAAGTAAAATCAGTGGGCAAATGTTCTATTTATTATAAAGTGTGGGTGAACTCAACGCTGGCCCTGGGGTGGTGCTGAGGGTAGCCTACTGTGTGGATACAGTGGTTCTCGTGGCTTACACCTGCCCTAGAGCAGGGTCCCTGGATCCTTTACCCAAGAAACTCCTCCAGTGTGCCCATCTCTCCCTGTACAGGATCCTTCTGATAATCAAGAAATAGAAGGAGTTTCTTTGGATTTGAATTTAAGCTTTGTCTTACTCCTTTCTACCCACTTAGAGACCGATTAGGTTGTCCTTACAAAGAGACCCTCCCCCAAGCCAGGCGTGGTGGCGCACGCTTGTAATCCCAGTACTTTGGGAGGCGGAGACTGGAGGATCCGGG
>PVJS01048650.1:0-14984 GCA_004027185.1 Glis glis
AGGGGCGTTCTACCTCTGCGCTACACCCCCGGCCCTATATTTTTATGCTTTATTTTGAAACCGGGTCTCACGAAGTTGCGGAGGGCCTCACTAGGGAGAGAGAGAGAGAGAGAGAGAGAGAACTGAGGTTGGCCGCGAACCCGGATCCTCCGGTCTCCGCCTCCCAAAGTACTGGGATTACAAGCATGCGCCACCACGCCCGGCTTGCCCCAAACTATTTAAATAAAGGAAACATATTCCTTAAATTACCAAAAAAAAAAAAAAGAATAGGGAAATCTAAATTCTGGTCTTAGATTTTCTACAAATTTTAGGACCAAAACAACTTAAAACTTTCTGAGAATCTTATGCAACAGATTATAGCTGTTCACAAAGCCTGGATAGTCTTTTTTTGATTTCTGGATCCCATTAAAGAACTTCTGCCTTCAACCTCATACCCCACTTAGCACCTTAAAGTTCAAAAGGCGGTCGGTCTTCTTTGCAGCCTAATCTCTAAGTTCCACCTTCACTTATTCTTTAACCTGAAAGTTCCTTATTTTATTTTCTGCTTCTGGGAGCATTCAGGAGCTGTTTTATATTCAAGTCAGAACTTTTAGTTGTTTTTTTACTACAATGAACAACCCAGATACCTTACTCACTTGCTAGAAACCAAACTTATAAGTCAATATCCCTAGTTTTGTATTAATTACGCAACTATTTGTTGTTGCTCGGGATAGCATTTCACTTCCCTATGACCTGGCAATTGACCACGTACCTTACTTTAACAAATAAAATGTGAAAGTGTTACATGTCACTTTTAAGAAGAAGTCTTTAGAAACTAGCATATAAATCACAATCTCCAGCCGGCGTGGTGGCGCACGCTTGTAGTCCCAGTACTTTGGGAGGCGGAGACTGGAGGATCCAGGTTCGCGGCCAGCCTCAGCTCTCTCGCTCTCCCTGTCTCTCTATCTCTCTCTCTTTCTCTCTCCTTAATGAGGCCCTCCGCAACTTCGTGAGACCCGGTTTCAAGATAAAGTATAAAAAATAGGGCCGGGGATGTAGCACGGAGGTAGAACGCCCCTGGGTTCAATCCCCGGTACCGCAAAAAAAAAAAAAACACAATCTCCCCTTTTCTAACTTTGGAGATTACAGATGCACCCAACAAAGTAAAGGCTCCTTTATCCTGAGTCCCTAAGTATTTATGAAAAACAGAGTGCCCCAACGGGAGCCACTTTGGAATGGAATATAATTGAGAAATAACCTTTTGTTGTGTTAAGTCATTGAGATTCTCTAGTTTGTTAATGTAGCATCACTTAAATCACTTAACCTATACTGGCTGATACACAGAAGTCAACTATATTGCTCTTTATACTAGTAAATTCATTAATTGACTAAATCATTCAGTAAATATTAAATATTTTCCATGTGCCATTTAATTCTCTAGAGACACTAAAAATAATAGTAAAGGGGAGATAAACATGAACATAGAAAACAAAGTCTTCTGATTCTTTGATCTGAAGTTTATCTAATGACAGATTTATAATGATTATCTATGAGAATGGAAATCCTTAAAGAGGTTGGTTCCCATTCCTATTCTTACGGCATCCCTATAGATGTTTGAAAGGGGTTATATCGATTCTAAAAAATAAAACTAAGCCAGGCATGGTGGCGCACACTTGTAATCCCAGTACTTGGGAGGCTGGGACAGGAGGATCGCAGGTTCAAGGACAGCCTCAACAAATAGTGAGACTCTCATCAACCTAGCGAGACCCTGTTTCAAAATAAAAATAAAATAGGGCTGGGGGTATAGCTTGGAGGTAGAATACCCCTGGGTTCAATCCCCAGTACCACACACACACACACACACACACACACACACACAAACTAATTTTAAGAAAATTAAATGTAACTTTTAGGAAGAGTGAAATATTCAGAAACAAATAGCTGTATGAGTACTTACGGATATCAACAATCACTGTTCAACTGTTAAAGCAGTTGTAAATCAACTATTAAAGCAGTTGTGAATGTCCAAAATAGGAATATAAGCTAAATATTTTTCAACCAGTTTTTAGGGTTTAAGTCACTGTACAGAATAAAAATAAAGTGACTTGGAGGTGTTGAGAAAAACTGGTTTTAATAACATAATATTTTCAGTGTCCATGGTCTCTAATGGTCTCAATCAAGTCCTGGATTGGGGGACTATATGGTAGAAATGCAATCATCTGTGAATAACAGAAACCCCTATAAATAGTAATTTAACAAGAGAAGAGTTTAATTTCCTCTTGTGGCAAGGAATCCAGAAATAGATGGACAAAAGCCAGTGCAGCTTGTCAAGAGTGTTACCAAGGAAATGACTTCCTTCTCTTTTTTTCCCACTCTGTCATCTTTGACATGTAGGGGTTTTTTGTCCTTAGGTCACAAAATTGGTAATGTACCTTAGGTACTTTGTTCATGTTCCGTGTAGAAAGGCAAGAAGGTGAAATGTCTGATTCTTGTGAGATGTTTTGTTGTTGTTGTCTTTTTTTGTGTGTGTGTGGTACCGGGGATTGAACCCAGGGGCGTTCTACCTCTGCGCTACACCCCCGGCCCTATTTTTTTAAACTTTATTTTGAAACCGGGTCTCACGAAGTTGCAGAGGGCCTCACTAAGTAGAGAGAGAGAGAGAGAGAGAGAGAGAGAGAGAGAGAGAGCTGAGGGCTGGCCGCGAACCCCGATCCTCCAGTCTCTGCCTCCCAAAGTACTGGGATTACAAGCGTGCGCCACCACGCCCGGCTGTTGTTGTCTTGAAAGACTGCCCTTCCACATATTTCCCCTTTCATCTTATTAGCCAGAGCTAGTTATAGAACTACTTTTATTTGAAATGAAGTTTGGGTAAGTGCATATTTTATCTATTGACCTGAAAGAAATAATGGTTCCTCTCAGTAAGGAAAAAGAGACTATTGATATTGTATAGTCAACTACTTGAGTCAACCAAAGGTATCATCAAATAAATAAACACAGGAATGAATATAGTCACAGACATCATATATAAAGTTTTAAAAAAGGTAATAGCAAAGAACAAAACCCTAAAGAATGATAACATTTAAAAGATAGGCAAAGATAAAAGCATCAAAGATGCACGTTTTATTTTCTACTATGCAGTTTTTAGTCAACTTTTATTATTCAGAAGCACCTTTTATTTTCAAGCATGTGAAAGGGATGTGCAAAAAATATATATTCCTCTTGTCACTAACTCTATTTATCCAAAGATAACCTGCAGATGATGCACTCACAAATCAAAACAATTTCAGTGTACAGTACTATATACCACAAGGCATTGTGCTAGCAGTTGGGAATAATGACACTAAGAATAGGTCCATGCTTTCAAAGAACTTGTGATACAGCTTAAAAGAGAAACATAAACAATTTAAAGATAAGTGATAATGGTTATGGTATATATGTGAACAAAACATTTTGATGTAATATTGAAGACAGCAACCAACTTCCTGGGGACAGGGGAAAACTTCATCCAGAAAGAAACCTTTTCTTTTCTTATTTCATTTTTGTGGCACTGCGGGGTTGAACCCAGGGGTGTTCTACCTCCAAGTTACACCCCCAGCCCTATTTTATTTTTATTTTGAAACAGGGTTTCACTAGGTTAATGAGAGTCTCACTATTTGCTGAGGCTGTCCTCGAACCTGCAATCTTCCTGTCTCAGCCTCCCAAGTACTGGGATTACAGGTGTGTGCCACCACGCCCAGCTCGGAAAGAAACCTTTTAGATCTTGAAAATGAATCAGGATTTAGCTGGGAAGAAGTAGAAGTGATAAGGCACTCCGGGAAGAGCTTTGTAACCTTGGAATGAGCAGTAAACTTGATACACTTCCATCACAGGGAAATGATGGGAAACAAGGCAAACACACACACACACACACACACACACACACACACACACAGTAGGACTGTATCTCAAAGTATTAACTTTGTACATATATAAATAACTCATTACAAAAACTACACTATATATGGTAGGACTGTATCTCAAAGTATTAATTTTGGCATTCTTATTCTTATCCTCCTACTCTTTTTTTCTCACTATTATCTTCCCCTAGTCCAAAAGCAGAGACTCAAGAACTCAATGGACAGAAAAAAAATGGATGTATGCTTCCAGCTTTTTATTTCCAAAGAGTAAAAAAGCCTGGAGCTGAGCCAGAGGACAAGTAGAGATGGAAAACACACCTGGGTAGGGTTCAGGACTGGGAGCCCTTTCACAGTGGGAAGGGAAAGAAGACCCCATCCAGGAGTGGAGAGAAAGGGACTCAGTCAAGAGTTATTTTCAAGTGTGGACCCCACACTGATAATTTGCCTGTGGACATGAGCCATCCAATAAAACTGGACACCCTTACAAAGTGTCCACTGAAGAGAGAATGGGACTTACCGTGGAGCTCTTGGATATCCGACGTGGAGATGGACACTTAAGGGGAAAAAACCTGTCGTCTGATCAGTGTGGAACTGAATAGAACCAGTTGGAAATGTCTGTCTTTTGGAGATTCCATGGACATACCATAACTGCCATGGGCGTCATACTGAGGAATTTGAACTTAGTCCCAGTTCCCAAATTCTCTATGAATCATTCCCATTGGTGATGTTTTGTGTAAAAAGTGTTAAAAAAAAATGGATGTCTGACAAAACTAAGTTATGGTGATAGAAATTAGAATAGTGGTTAACAGTGATGCCCAGGAAGACACACCTAAGCACCTCTTATGGTTATGGAAATATTCTATATTTTGATCTGGGTGGTGGGGATTAGAAATATATATATAAATATATATATATATATATATATATATATATATATATATATATATATTTCTATTTCTAATCCCCATATATATATATGTTAAAATATTTGTTTTAGATTTATAATCTTTATATAAATTATACCTCAATTTTTAAAAAGCTAACCTAGGATTTCCTTCTATTCAACCACAACATGCTTGGGCCTATGTTATCCACATTCCTCTCTCTTTTTCCCCCACAAACAAACTCACAGATTCAACAAAATTCCAATGCCAGATAGCACAAATGCAAAGTCACAAGGAAAACAGAAACACAAATATTTTTAGCTGGTGGGGAGATCAAAGAAAAGTAAACAATGAGCTGTGGCTTCATCAAACATTTACAGAACAGTACAAAGCAGGACAAAATAGACAATATTCAAGATATATGTTAGGATTACATTTGTTTTTAGAGCAAATTATTTTCAAATTGCAATTGCTTTTTATGTCTCTCATCAAAATCTAACATTTTGTTAAGAGATTATCATAGGACTTGGGGTAATTATAGTTTTAGAAAACGATAATCTGCTTTTAAAAATATTTTTAAAATTTAAACACTACTCTTTCATTTTGAGACTTTGTATTTTCATTGTCCTACAGTCCAGTGATCTATATGTGCTAAAGCAGTTGCCAAATATTATGGAAGCACTAAGAAAATAGAATTGGCCGGGCGTGGTGGTGCACACTTGTAATTCCAGTACTTAGGAGGCTGAGACCGGAGGATCGCAGGTTCGTGGCCAGCCTCAGCTACTTAGGCCCTCCGCAACTTAGTGAGACCCTGTTTCAAAATAAAGAATAAAAATACGGTTGAGGATGTAGCCTGAAGGTAGAATGCCCCTAGGTTCAATCCCCATTACCGCAAAAAAAAAAAAAGAAAATATATTTGAATTCCTTTTCACCTAATTTGCTTTCCTCTGCATGCATGAGAGACTTCTCCATTTGGAGGAAGCAGTTAGGGAGAATTGCTTTCTTTAGTTCTAGGCTTTCGCTTCTTTCAGTCAAAAAAATAAAAATAGAAATACCACACTCCTCACTAACATTATCCCCACTCCTTTCCTTCTCAACAGAAGTGATTACTGGTGGGAGGGTAAAGAGCAAAGCCAAGTCATAGGCCAAGGGTAGTCAAAGTCAGTGACCTCGGGGGCAAAGTCACTGAGCTACTTCCTGCCAGAAGCTGCAGTTTGAAGACTATGTGCTTAGCAAAGTAACTGCAAAAGAAAGTGCTGCAAGGAGGACCACTGATAGGAAGGGGCTGCAGCAGATGCACTGAAGAGCACCATTTTGATCCATAAGCAGTCATCTCTTCTGTAGGGATTCTATGAATTCTAAGTTCATAGCAATATGAAGCCAAGAAATAATCAGACATCAAAGAGAAGGAAGAGCAAGGCATGATAGTGCAGGCCTGTAATCCCAGTACTTGGAAGGCTGAGATAGGATGGTGGCAGGTTCAAGACCAGCCTCAGCAACTTAGCGAGGACCTCAGCAATTTAGCAAGACCCTGTTTCAAAATAAAAAGGGCTGGGGATATAGCTTGGAGGTAGAAGGCCCCTGAGTTCAAACCCCAGTGCCATAAAAAAAAAGAAGAAAGAACTTGTTAGTATTCCTATCAATTATTCCCAACTTTATTAATTTCTCTTGGAAAAATGATAAAGAAAATACAGAAATTATTCTAGCCCTGCTAAAAGACATCCATCTTGAACTGTTTCTATATTTATGAATTTAAAACTCCTTGTTAATTTTTAAACTTCTATCATCTAACCATTTTTGTAAAGATCTTAACACCTTTAGAGTCCTCCAGAAAGAGACCACTATGTTATCATGGAAAGTAAATACACCTGCATCCAGAATATCTAATTTGAAAGTCATGGCTTTCACTTACTAGATACAAAGCAGGGGACAATACCTAGTTTCACGAGGCTGTTAAGGAATAAAGAAGTTTTGTAACCTGTAACAACCTACAGAGATGTAAAGTCTGAGAGAGGCAGTATTGCCAAGTGGAAAGAGTGGAGGCTTTGGATTCAGAGAGATACTGGCTCAAATCTAAGCAGTATCGCTTTGACCAAGGTAAGTCCTTTGAACCTCATTTGCCCTACCTGGATTATTGCAAGGATTAAATATTAACATCTATAAAGGCCTAGTCTCTTAAAAGCTATCCAGTAAATGACAACTTTTACTTTGAGGGTTTTCCCCTTTCTCAGTAGTGTTTCATTCATTTATTTTAAAAAAATATATTTACTGAGTACCAGCCACTGTATTAGAGTATAATGATGAAAAAAATATATACAACTCCTGTGCTAAAGGAGTTATCATCTAGGGGGGGAAACACACACACACACACACACATAATTTTATATGTATTCTCCATGGAGTGTATACAGTGCTATGGGAATCCAGGTGACACCCCATTCAGACTCAGGTTGGTCATAGGTTTCTTGGAGAAAATGACATTGAGCAAAAACTGCAAGGAATAGTTAGCAAATACAGAGGGGGCAGTAAGAGAAATATTCTAGACCAAGACATGTACAGAGGCCCAGAATCAAGAGAGATCATGTTTGTCAAACATTACCTCAAAACCCACCAACACATACCCTTTGTTCTGTGATTAGAACATAAATTCTCTTATATAAATCTTTCTGTCTTTTCCTCAACTATTAATATCATGTCATCAGACTCACAAAATATCTTCTCATCCTCAGCCAAAATCCTACCATTACCAAGTACAAATTTCATTCACCAACCACCATTATCTAGTATAAATTCCTGGTTATGCAGTCCAATAATGATGGATAAACACCACTCTCTACTCTTAATGATCTTAGCGGTTCAATTAAAAGATAAGGATATTAAATAGCATGCAGTTAAATATTTTTTATGATTGGACAATAAAGGTGATAGAAACTTAGATAAGGATGGATATGATAAAAATCTTACACATGCCATAACAGGTTGGGAGTATTTTCCTCACATTCAGCTAGGTATTTGGACATTCTATACAGATGCTTTGATAATTTTATTTGTTCAGTCATTCAGCAAATATTTGAGGGTCTACTATTATATATTATATACCAGGTACAGAAACAAAACAAAGGTCCTGCCCACACAGATTTTATATTTTTGTTGGAAGAGGAGGAGGTAACAAACAAAACACAAGTTAATAACACTTTACATGTGTATCTTATTGAATCTTCAAAACAAATCCATGAGATAGAATTTGTCACCTTTTTTCAGAGACAAGACACAAGCATTTTATGTGACTACTATAAGATCAGACAGCTGGCTAGTGACACAGCCAAAATTTTAACCTAGGACTTTCAGACAGTAAAGCCCATGTTCATTGTGAGCCATTCCACTCCACTGCTGAAACTCTCCATCTACATAAGCCACAGAAGTTGTTGGAAGCATCCCAGATACGTGGTTGGTCCTGCAACTGCATGCCCAGGATTTAGCCAGGCGGGTTTCAAACTCTCCTTCCAAGCTATTTCTTACTCCCATAGTGACCTTCCTTCCATATATCCCTTTTTCTTTCTTTTTTTTTTTCTTTTTTGGCAGTACCAGGGATTGAACCCAGGGGCATTCTACCTCTGAGCTACACCCCCGGCCCTATTTTTTATTCTTTATTTTGAAACAGGGTCTCACTAAGTTGCAGAGGGCCTCACTATGTAGCTGAGGCTGGCGGCAAACCTGCGATCCTTCTGTCTCAGCCTCCCAAGTACTGGGATTTCAAGCATGCGCCACCACGCCCGGCTTCATGTATCACTTTTAATTGTGATTTGGGTTTCTATTTCAAAATATCTCTGCAAGTTCTGTTTTATCCAATTCTGTCCTTTGTGCTTAACATCGTCAACAAATTCTCCATTCATTTGCCTAATTCACCAAACACAGCTGCTGATGAGTAGCATCACACTCCTTCTTGAGCTATGTAGCGACTGGGAGACTGGCAGGGTAACTGTATTTGGAATTACGCGTATTAACAATAGCTCTAGCACTAAGCAGGTAAGAGCACGGCCCTTTTCTACATTATCTCATTTCATCTAAATTGCCCCTGATCTACAGAGGAGGAATCCAGTTTCAGAGAGGCTGAATTACTTTCTCAAGGCCAGGCTATGGTAAATCCAGGTCTTTCGGCGGGCCTCCTACTATACCATACTGCCTCTTTAAAACTATCACAATCACAGAAATGTGGATTTCAAAGGACCCTGTAGGACGTTTTATCATCTCTATATCATCTCTGATTTTGTAGGCATCATCTCTACAAAATCCTTTCCAATGATTCAGTCTCTTGTTAAACTCCTGGCTTGTCATGTACACATGTGACCTCTATGAGACTCAGTTTTCTCACCTATAAAAGAAAATACTGTTTCCCTCACTGGGTTATTGTGAGGACTAAATATTAAACCATGTAAAGGTTCTTCGTAAACAATAAATCACTTTACAACGCTCCCTGAACTTTCTTTACTAGACCTGTAAAGCAAAATTTATCTTTGCATTTAAGTCATCCTAAGTGGATATTCCTTTATTTATCACTGATTTCATAATTATAAATTTAAATAGAGCAATATATCCATACTCTTCCTAATAGGTAAAATTGTTTTATATTACTACTACACATAAGACTGTGCTTAAAATGAAAGGTTTTTTCAAGCTCTTTTGGAGAAGGAGGAAAATACCAACTTTGGGACAGCTATGAAAAAGTGAATTTCATCTTAAGTGCACATATACATAAAATTATTATATGACTTAGACTGGGGCTAGCTTTAAATGGATTTTCTAATGTAATATTATTAGAATTTCTGTACATATTAAAATATCAAATATAATCAATTATAAGAGAAAATATTTATTAAGCACTTAACATTTATTAATTCATTTAATAAAATTCTTCAGTTATAGGAAAATGATAATTTAACAATAAAGAAAATAGTGTAGAGAGCTAATAAAATAATATAGGCAAAAAATAGTGCATGGCACATAAAACCTGACAATTGAGATTTTGGTAAGTTATTATACCCAATAACAAAAATGTTTCAGAATATTTATGTAAACTACAAATAAATTTATTTAAATGTTATTGTCTTTAAAATGCCCACATATATGCTCATTTAAAACTGATCCATGGGTATAACAGTATGTCTTTTATCCAAGTAAATGCAAAATTAGATTTCTCTATTTACCTTCTATTTCCTTAGCTTTCAAATACATCAAATTTAGTACATTAATATTAAAAATCTGTCATTTCCAGGATTGTTTCTGTGTTCATTTTCCTTTGGCATTCACATTGTTTCCCTTTCTTTTTAAAGGATTTTATTCTAAAAGGCCATGAAAATGTATGAGCATATATGTATTTGTGGGTGTACATGCAGTATTTGCATCTTACTCTAAATTAAATTTTTCTTGACAATGGATGAAAACCAAATTAGGACAGAAGGTCTTTCACTTCCTTACCCCCTATTAAGACAGAAAGGTAGAAATAACATCATGTCTTTTGTGATATATATGCCCACCACATTAAATGAAAACACTCACTGTTTTACTTACAGTCAATGTCTTTCCAATTGTCTGTGATGAGATCTTTTTTTTTCAGTAATGATGTCTGGAAAATCAAAGAAATCCACCTTTCCACCTTCTAAGCTTCTTATATCTCCTGAAAGATGCAGGCTCAAGAGTTGCCAAATGAGATGGGCAAAGGCAGCCAAATAGGGCTTCCTAGCCAATCTAAAAATAGCAGGAGGTGGTGGACAGATACACCATCTCTCTCTCTCTCTCTCTCTCTCTCTCTCTCTCTCTCTCTCTTTCTCTCTTTCCCTAAGACTTAGGTACATGGCTTTTTAAAAAATTAATACAATACAAAAAGAATTATATTCCCACCTGGACATTAGCTCAGTGGGAGAGCCCTTGCCTCGAATGTGGCTGGCTCTGGGTTTGGACACACACACACACACACACACACACACACACACACACACACAAATCATATTCCTTCTTGCCCTAAGACCTAGAGAAATGGTCAGTTAGAAAAAAATTTATGTTATGCTACAGAAGATGTGGGGATCAAGGCATAGTTCTTTCTGCATTTCTTATAGGAGGGTTCCCACACCCAATTTCCATTTGTCCTGAAAGGAGATCAACCCATGACACAGAAATCAAGAGTTGCCTTTGCCTTTTATTCCTCCTTCCTGGAGCTCTTTGAATGATAACTATTAACATTTGTATGTGTCATCATTTACAAAGTCCTTTATAGATTGTATCTTATTGGCTCCCTGTAACAAGCCTGTGCTTTGGAAAGGTTCTAGCATTACAATTTGAAAAATGAGAAAACCAAGGCTCACAGGAGTGAAAGCTTGCCCAAGACCCTGCTTAATAAAAGAGCCAGATCTGTCTTCAAATTCCACCTCTACCTCTCTCTCTCTCTCTCTCTGTCACACACACACACACACACACACACACACACACACACACACACACACCTATCTCCCTAAAGATTCCAACATAGATGGCATTTAAAGATTTAATATTTAGCCAGGCATGGTGACACACGCTTGTAATCCCAGTACTTGGGAGGCTGAGATAGGAGGATCGCAGATTTGCTGCCAGCCTCAGCTGCTTCGTGAGGCCCTCTGCAACTTAGTGAGACCCTGTTTCAAAATACAGAATAAAAAATAGGGCTGGGGGATGTAGCTCAGAGGTAGAACGCCCCTGGGTTCAATCCCCAGTACCGCAAAAAAAAAAGAGGGGGATCCCATATTATTACATTTCCAATAAGGAATATAGGATTTTGGTCTCTAAATGTAAACAAGATTTCTAAAGATAACAAATTCACACAAATGTGGAGAAAATAGGCCCATATACATGTGCACACACGAGGATGTACACACGGTGAAATGCAAGGATATAGTGGGATTTCTAGTAGAACATATGTTTTTTCTTTATAGTTTTCCAGATGGTTTAATTTTCTATGTTAAATATTGCTCTAGGACCCATCCAATTAGGGATGCCTCCTTTCCTTTTTTTCCTTTATCACTTTTTTTGCAATGAGATAAAAACTGAAGGAAACCAAGAGATGGATCAATCAAAGGGTTTCATTCACTTTCTTTTTAGTCCCCATTAAATAAAGTATTACCTAGGTATTACCTGCAGCATTTCAACAAAGATGGAATTCTTTAGCTGAAGAGTCCTGAGATCCTGACCAGGTATGAAGCCAATGCAGGACTTTTGCTTGCAACCTAAAACCAAGCCCTTGCGGGCATCTCCGGGTAACTGTTTGGGGAGGGCGGGCTGAGGAATAGAGCATTCTGCCCGTTTCATTACTCCCAGAGCAGAAATACTCGACTCAGGACACCAGTCACAAGAGTCTTTTACCCAAATGAGACAAGAATAATAGACTTCTCTTTTACAAAAACAGAAAAGGCAAGATCAATTTCTTTCTTTTTTTTTTTTTTTGCGGTACTGGGGATTGAACCCAGGGGCATTCTACCTCCGAGCTGCACTCCCAGCCCTATTTTTTATTCTTTATTTTGAAACAGGGTCTCACTAAGTTGCAGAGGGCCTCACTAAGTAGCTGAGGCTGGCCGTGAACCTGGATCCTCCTGTCTCAGCCTCCCAAGTACTGGGATTACAAGCGTGTGCCACCACGCTCAGCTGGCAAGATCAATTTCTAAATGAATATAATTTAAAGATAATTTATAGACATTGATAGCTCTTTTTGTTGTAACCTAACTTCTAGAAAGGGATACAAAGATCTTTATGTACTTTGTTTACAAATAACAGATTAAAATCACAGCCTACCATTAATCCCGTCGACTTTCCAACATAAGAAAGCGCTCTTGGAGCCGGGCGTGGTGGCGCACGCTTGTAATCCCAGTACTTGGGAGGCAGAGACCGGAGGATCCGGGTTCGCAGCCAGCCTCAGCTGCTTAGTGAGGCCCTCCGCAACTTCAAGAGACCTGGTTTCAAAATAAAGTATAAAAAATAGGGCCGGGGGTGTAGCTCAGAGGTAGAACGCCCCTGGGTTCAATCACCGGTACTGCAAAAAAAAAAAAAAAAAGAAAGCGCTCTTGGCATTAGAGAAATCAATCATCAAGTTCTGAGTTTTATGTAACAAATATTTATAATTTTTATAATGTAAAAACAACAAAGTAGCCAGGCGTGGTGGTTCACGCTTGTAATCCCAGTACTTGGGAGGCTGAGACAGGAGGATCCGGTTCCGCAGCCAGCCTCAGCTACTTAGTGAGGCCCTACGCAACTTTGTGAGACCCTGTTTCAAAATAAAGAATAAAAAAATAGGGCTGGGGGTGTAGCTCGGAGGTAGAACACCCCTGGGTTCAATCCCCAGTACCGCAAAAAAACAAAGTACTCTTATATTTAAAATTAGAATTCTTACATTCACAAAGGAAAAACTATGATTTTTTGAAACACTAGAGATACAAAAAAATGTTTATATTCAGCACCATTTGAGGAATAAATGTACAGAAAACAAAAGTTAAGGCAAATGCTAAGCATGTGGGTAGCAACCTAAGCTTTTTTATGTAGCTTTAAAATTTCTCCAAGTGCCGGGCGTGGTGGCTCACGCTTGTAATCCCAGTACTTGGGAGGCTGAGACTGGAGGATCCGGGTTCGCAGGCAGCCTCAGCTACTTAGTGAGGCCCTCCGCAACTTCGCAAGACCCGGTTTCAAAATAAAGTATAAAAAATAGGGCCGGGGGTGTAGCTTGGAGGTAGAACGTCCCTGGGTTCAATCCCCGGTACCGCAAAATAAATAAATAAATAAAAATAAAAATAAAATTTCTCCAGAGGAAGAGCAATTGCTAACAACTTGGTTCTTCATTTGTCAGAATTTATTTATAAGGCAGGCATGGTGGCACACACTTGTAATCCCAGTACTTGGGAGACTGAGATAGGAGGATCACAGGTTTGAGGACAGCCTCAGCAAGTAGTGAGACCCTCATCGATCTAGTGAGACCCTGTTTCAAAATAAGAATAAAATAGGGCTGGGGGTGTAGCTCAGAGGTAGAATGCCCCTGGGTTCAATCTAACTCTGAGCTATACCCCCCGCCCTATTTTATTTTTTTATTTTGAAACAGGGTCTCACTAAGTTGCTAAGGGCCCCGCTAAATTGCTGAGGCTGAGGTCTAATCTGCAATTCTCCTGAGCCTCCCAAGTATTGGGATTACAGGCAGTATAACTGGGGGATTGGACCCAGGGGTATATTACCTCTAAGCTATACCCCCAGCCCTTTTTATTTTTTTTGTTTTGAAATAGGGTCTCCCTAGGTTGCTGAGAGTCTCCCTACATTGCTGAGGCTATCTTTGAACCTGTAATCCTCTTGTCTTAGCTTCCCAAGTACTGGGATTATAGGTGTGCGCCACCACACCTGGCTCGTGTTTAATTTTTATACCAAACACATGCTCCTAAGAATCTCTACCACCACAGTAATCCCTCTCCCCACACACAGGTCACCACAATTAAGAGTTGGATGAATCTCTTTCTTTACATATATCCTTATACCATTGGAAAGGAAAGGAAAGAAGGAAGGAAAGCAGAATCATAATATAGCTATTTCCACTTACAATTATAGTGGATATATTACTACAGTTCTACTTTATTATTTTTAATAACTGCACAAGCTTACCAATTATCCAGATACTTCTATCAGCCAAGACATTAAGAAATAATGATACTAATGGTAATGGCTAACATTTATTGAGCACTGTTCTAAATGCTTCACATTTAAACTGTATGATTTATAGGTAGATACTGTTATTTATGGCCCTCTTATAGATAAAGAAGTTGGAAAACATTACTTCGCAAGGTTAAACAGTGATTAGCAGGGCCAAGATTTGTAGCCAGCATTTTGTCTTGGTAGCCTATGTTCTTAATTATTACCGCTTCTCTGATATTAAAAGCAGTAAAGAGGCCGGGCATGGTGGCGCACGCTTGTAATCCCAGTACTTGGGAGGCAGAGACCGGAGGATCTGGGTTCGCGGCCAGCCTCAGCTACTTAGTGAGGCCCTCCGCAACTTCGCGAGACCCGGTTTCAAAATAAAGTATAAAAAAAATAGGGCCGGGGGTGTAGCTCAGAGGTAGAACACCCCTGAGTTCAATCCCCAGTACTGCAAAAAAAAAAGTAGTAAAGATAAATTTTTTTTTTTTTTTGCAGTACCGGGGATTGAACGCAGGGGTGTTCTACCTCCGCGCTA
>PVJS01048651.1:0-14972 GCA_004027185.1 Glis glis
ACCGCCAAAAAAAAAAAAAAAAAGGTGGGCCCAGGCCAACAGGAGAGTCAGGCCACAATTTGCTGCCTCCTTTGGGAATCCTTCTTTGGCTTCCACCAAAAAATCAAAACAAAACTTGCCTCCCTTCCTTTCTGCTTCCGTAGTATTTGGCACTTCTCTCCAGTGTTGCCAGCACATAGGTTCTTATATGCTTCCCCCCAGCGAGATTCTGAATAGCTGCGGGCAGAGATGGTCTCATTCCTCCGGTGTCCTGGGTGCCCATCCTGTGTGGACGCGAGTGCAAGATCTTATGAGCCCTATAAATGATGGAGTTGTCATAATGAACTATTCAGAGACACCCATTGGAGTTTTCTGAAACAGATGTGCCTGATGCTATCTGAGGAGCCAACTGTGTTCCCACAACCTGTTTCTTCTCTTCCTCCTTTTAAACTTGAGTGACATTAACAAAATGAGAGATTTGCATATGAAAGTATAAATCCCTGGGGTTTTCTAGACGTGATCAATTCTAGGTCTGCCTTTCAACAGGGCCATCACTGGCCCACTAGTTAACTTTGTGTAAATCAGAAAAAGGTGCCCCTGGTCGGGAGTGGTTGCACATGCTGGAGACCGGAGGATCCGGGTTCGCGGCCAGCCTCAGCTACTTAGTGAGGCCCTCCGCAACTTAGTGAGACCCGGTTTCAAAATAAAGTATAAAAAATAGATAGGGCAGGGGGTGTAGCTCAAAGGCAGAATGCCCCTGGGTTCAATCCCCGGTACCGCAAAAAAAAAAAAAAAGAAAGAAAGAAAAAGGTGCCCCTACCTCTAGGTGGCCTAGCCCTGTGATGGGCTGAGCCTTGTGAGGGGAGTGTGGGCTGATCTTTAGCCTCATAGCACCATGGCCCAGTGCCCTTGTGCAGGCTTAAACCTTTCTGGCCTTCCTGTGCCATACTTCAAGCAGCCACAGAAGAACAGCCAGTGCCTTCCTTGGGGAGCCACCTGTTCTTTCTTTCTCATGACTGCCTTCTGCAGAGGGCACCAGAGCATGTGTGGACTGAAGCTCATGAAAACCATAGCTTATGCAATTTCACTTGTTTTGGGGATGGGGTACTAGAGATTGAGCCCAGGGGCATTCTACCTCCGAGCTACACCCCCAGCCCTATTTTATTTTTTGTTTTGAAACAGGGTCTCGCTAGGTTACTGAGAGTCTTACTATATTCCTGAGGCTGTCCTCAAACCTGAGATCATCCTGTCTCAGCCTCATGCACCACCACACCCGGCTTCATTAGGTTCTGCATGAGTCCCCATTAGCTGTTCTTCAGGGCACCGTATAACTGAATAGAGATCTTTGTGTGGACTCGATTCCCTCATTGTCTGGACCATCTTGGAGTGAGGTCCTATATATAATGCATTTGAGCGATGACTTGTGAATCCATAATCAGGGTCAGCTCTTCAAAGGGAGTCAAATAACTCAGTTATGTTACTTCTGCCGTAGGACATTTCAATCTCAGCATTTAAGGATCCCAAGTACCCAGATGATGAATAAGTCTTCAGTCAATACTTACTGCCTTGGCTGCAGTTTATTTTCATTATTTAGCCGCAACTCCTCTCCGACATCGTTGCCCTGTGTTCACTGTCCTTAGGGGGCTGTAACATCAGATAGAATTCAGGAAGGAAAAAGATGTTTAGTTCTTCATGCTCAGATAGTCTCCAATCTGATATGGTATGCAGGTTCACTTTTGAGAGCAGTTGGCGACGAGGAGAAAGCCCTGGGCTGGGCAGCTGCCTGCTCTATTAGAACTTAGCAGCATGGGCGAGAGTAGGAGGGTTTGGTGTAGTGGCCAGGCCTGGGTTTAATCTAACTCCTGCCACTTACTTGCTGGGTCATCTTGAACATCGTAACTCCTCTGGACCTCAATTTATCCATCTGTAAAATGGTGAGAATTATTCCTACCCCATAGAATAGTTGGGGGAAAATCAATGAGAAAGTCTATTTAAAGCAGACTCTCAACAAATATTGTTATTTTTCTTCTCTCTAAATCCCATAACTCCTGCCACTTACTTGCTGGGTCATCTTGAACATCATAACCTCTCTAGACCTCAATTTACCCATCTGTAAAATTGTGATAATTATTCTTTACCCATAGAATAGTTGGGAAAAAGTCAATGAGAAAACATATCTAAAGCAAATTCTCAACATTATTATTTTTCTTCTTCTCTCTAAATTCCCACAACCCAAACAGCAATGTCAAAAATGTGTTCAGCTTGTCATTCTCTCAGAGATAACGCATATCCTGCCGGCATCACTGAGGGACATAGCACATAGACTTATGTTCAGACTCAAGTGTAAACAAGCACTTGGTAATTGGCAAAAAATCACTGAGTGTTTGCTGGATGCGGGACACTGGGCAAAATACACCACAGCGAAGGGCACGAGGGCTTTCCTTGAGGGACTGACAGTCTAACTGAGGAATAATGGCCAATGCTTTTCAACCAGAAAAAATCGAAGTAGCACAGGCTTAGTGGATGCAGCTGGTGAGGCGCACGCCTCAGAGCAGAGCGTCCCCTGGCCAGGATTGCTCAAGGGGAGGAGAGCTGGGTGACAGAGAGAGGAAGTGTGTAAAAAAAAGGTACCTGGAGCAGTCTGCAGCCAACAGGCTTCCATTTTCATCTCACTTTTCACGGCAGTCCCCGTGAGCTTGCCAGGGGGTAGTTGTCCTGCAGGCGAATTCTGCCTTTGAACCCAGTGTTGTTCTACTGAAACCCACATGGATTAGGAGGCAACTGAGAAACCCACAAGGGAGCTGGAGTTTGGAAACATTTGCTGATAGTAGTTACCCAAAGCTGAGCAGATAGGGCCCAACAACATATTCAATTTTAATTTTTTAATGTAAAATTTGTTTTCATCTTATAAAAATTACAAATATGGAAGACTGAAAGGCAAAAGTAAATGTTACCCCAATCCTTAAATAACTACATCCTTAAATAGTTAATTTTTTGATGTGTTTATTTCATATATATTTAAATTTTATGCACATCTATTTCCTTGATTCATTAGTATGCATAAAAGGTTTGTTTTGTTGTTTTATTTATTTTTGTTGTTTTATAAAAATTGGGGTCTACTACCATACTCTTATTTTGTAACTTGATATTTTCTCCATGCTGTTAAATATTCTGTATAATTTTTAACGATAGCATAACCTATTATTTGATTATATGTAAACTCAATTACCTATTTTGTGGAATTTCATAACAGCAACTATCTCACTGGGTAGCCATAAGGATTGACTTTTGTTTTAGAGCAATGAGAACATTGCCTAACACATAATAAGGACTATTTAGTCATCCCTCAGTACCCACTGGGGATTGGTTCCAGAACCCCCCACAGATACCAAAATCCAAGGATGCTCAAGTCCCTTATATAAAATGTTGTGGTATTTTCATATAATCTACAAGCATCTTTCTGTATGCTTTAAATAATCTCTAGATTACTTATCATAACTAAAACAACGAAAAATGAAAATCCCATGTAAATAGTTGTTATAATTTATCATTTAGGGAATAGTGATAAAAAAAAAAGCATATGTTCAGTACTGTTACCATTTTTTTTCCTGAATATCTTTGATCCACAATTGGTTTCATCCATGGGTGTGAAACCCATGGATACAGAGGGCAGACTGTGTGTATGTTTGTCACTATTAAAAAGTTGAAAATTTTTTATTATTACAAACAGTAGCAGTACTAGCTTTATCAATATATTTTTCCCACATCTATGTTCATGATTCTTATAGGTGGTTTTGGATTTGTATTGCCAAATTTGCTCTAGAAAGTTGTACCAATTAAATTCATCATTGCTATATAGAACGTCCTGCTTCCCAAACCCTTGTTGATTCTAATTGTATATGCTGTAGTTTTTGCCAAATTAGGAGTCAAAAAATTATTTGATTACTAGTGAAACTGAATATCGTCATTTGGAATTCCTTTTGGTCAACTGCCAACATATATACCTCTTTTGTCCATTTTTCTGTTGGGGATGTTTCCATTTTTCCTGTTGCTTTCTATAAACATTAGCTCTTTGCCATAAACAATATGGTCATTTTCTCTTAGTTTTGTTCTTGGTGGCTTTTATGTATAGAAATTTATATTTTCATGTAATTATATACAATTGTTTATTCATGATGATATTTTTGTCTTTATATCTTAAAAAGATAGTTCCTACCTCAAGATCAAATAAAGATACCCTTCTTGATTTTTTTCTAGTTATTCTATGGATTTTTTAAAAAAATACTTAAATCTTTGATCTCTCTGGAAGTTATTTAGTTAGGTGATATGGGAAAAGAGCTAATCTTATTTTCTTTGCCAAGTGGTGCCAATTGTCCCACAACTATTTTTTTTTTTTTTTTTTTTTTTTTTTTTTTTTACCGGGGATTGAACGCAGGGGCGTTCTACCTCCGCGCTACGCCCCCGGCCCTATTTTTTATACTTTATTTTGAAACCGGGTCTCACGAGGTTGCGGAGGGCCTCACTAAGGAGAGAGAGAGAGAGAGAGAGAGACAGGGAGAGAGAGAGCAAGAGAGCTGAGGCTGGCTGCGAACCCAGATCCTCCGGTCTCCGCCTCCCAAAGTACTGGGATTACAAGCGTGAGCCACCACACCTGGCGTCCCACAACTATTGAACAATCTTTTGCTATCCACTAATTTAAAAGTAACCTTTTAACATGCTAAATCCTTATGTAGATGCACTTGGGTCTCTTTTTATAGTCCTTCATACATGAGTATATTTTTGTCAGATCAATTCATTTCTGCTAAGGTCACTAATTATATAATTTATGTTTTTTTAAGGCAGTACAGGACATTGAAAAAGAATGGGCCAAACCCACACAGGCACAGAGGCAGGAATTAGAGGCTCTCCAGAAAGAACACAATCCAATGAAGGTGAGTCAAACATTGTACCAGGAGACATCCTTGGAAGTGTGTTCCAGAAACATATTAGAATTGAGCTGTTTCCATAATTTATAAACGCATCAAGCACTAAAAGTGAGGCTCACTTTAAAAATGAGAATACCTTCATTGATTTTTCTGATTAAAGAATTAATAAAAGATTATTATGTAAAGATTCTAAAAATTACAGACAGTATATTGTGAGTCCTTTGCCAAGTTAATTAATATAGATTCTCCACGTTATTTTTAATGACTCCAGAGTATTTCATTGTATGGTTATGTTATCGTTTAGCTAGCCAGTTTCCTATTATTAGAAGTCAGGTTGTGTCCAGCTTTTGCTGCTATAAATCACTTTGGCAGCAAGCGCTGTGAGGCCCAGGGCTGTGCCTAATTTATACATACTCTGTGTATTCTCAGCACCTGGTACAGGTCCTGGTGAAGGTCCCAGAACACTGCAGCCGGCGTCTCCATCTTTAAAGTATGTGTTCTATTGTCCTTAGGATAGATTTCCAAACATCCATTTTTAAAGCTTCTATAAAGGGGGTACCAACTCACACAGCTCCTGCCCCTAAGTGGCATACGTGAGTCTGTGGCAGATAAGACATATTTTAACAGAAGAAATGGCCTCTGCTTCACTGTGTTGCCATTTTGCATTCTTCAGACTTTGTCAGTGCTTGCACCTACAGCATTGATTTTGAACAAAATGTGACCAAAATTTAGAAGAGTCATTTATACCTAGGTTGAAATTGAAAGTAACTCTTCAAAGGCCCAGACACTTTGGACTGCAAAAAAACAAAACAAAACAAAACAAAAAAAAAAAAAACCAAGAGAAAAAAGTCAAAGGAAAAGGCACATACTGCCTCAATTTAGTGCCCCCCCATTGGTTTTCCACCTCAGCTTTGTCACAAAAATTGTGGAGTTCAGTTTTTCTGTGTGTCTGTAAATTTTGACAAGTACAGCATCTATTTTGATGGTTAGAATAGCCCTGCTCCTTTGGACACATTACAAATTGTGTAAACCACAACCAATTCCAAGTACATATCTGCTCAAACTCCTTGATTTAATAAAAATAACATTTTTACCATGCTGCTGTGCTCTACCAAAATGTGTTTGTATTTTTCCACAAAACAAATTTTATCTTCTATTAGAAACATTTTACCTGAATTTACCATGTAATTTGTGATTACAGTCTTAAAAACTTTGCTTTGAATAAATGAGTTAGATTTTAAAAACCAAGTGATTATTGAAATTGATTTATTTCCTCTCAAAGCACTATTATGTAAGTGTTGGTGAAGTTCTTCTGCTAATGGAGTAAACATAGTAACCACTACTGCTTTACTCTCTGTGCATGTAAACTTGGAACTGAAAATGAGTAAATTTAAAGAAAAGTCGTCTGATGTGAATCAGAGACAGGCTAACTATGGCTTTTGTAAATAAAGTTTTATTGGCACACAGCTATGCTTATTCACTTAGACAATGTCTAAGGCTGCATTTGTGCTGCAGTGGCAGAGGTGAGAAGTTGCTATGGAGACCATTTGCCAAAAATACTTTTTTGTTTTGTTGGTGCTAGAGATTGAACCCAGGGTCATTCTACCTCTGAGCTACACCCCCAGCCCTGTTTTATTTTTTTATTTTGAAACAGTGTCTCACTAAGGCCACTAACCTGCAATCCTCCTGTCTCAGCCTCCCAAGTACTGGGATTACAAGTGTGTGCCACCACGCCCGGTTCAAAAATATTTACTATATGCCTCTTTACAGAAGACTTTGCCAACCCCTGCTCTAAATGGAAATATATAAATGTACCTTCTGTGAATTGTGTTTTTCAGGTATCACCTTCTTAAAAGAACTAATTTTTCAAGTAGCTAATCCACAGATTTCTGTCTTCTGGTTTTTATATAGTTAATACTATCTATACATTGCTGAGGCTGGCCACAAACCTGCAATTCTCTTGTCTCTGCCTCCCAAGTGCTGGGATTACAAACATGTGCCACCACTCCCAGCATGCTTCAGTTTTAATTAAGCACTTTCATTTCTTTTAACTCATTGCAGCCAAGAGTTCATGGCAATTTTTTTTTTTTTTTGTGGTACAGGGGATTGAACCCAGGGGCGTTCTACCTCCGCACTACACCCCCGGCCCTATTTTTTTTATACTTTATTTTGAAACCGGGTCTCACAAAGTTGTGGAGGGCCTCACTAAGTAGAGAGAGAGAGAGAAAGAGACAAGAAGAGAGAGAGAGAGAGAGAGAGAGAGAGAGAGAGAGAGAGAGAGAACGTGCTGAGGCTGGCCGTGAACCCGGATCCTTTGGTCTCCGCCTCCCAAAGTATTGGGATTACAAGCGTGCACCACCACGCCCGGCTTTCATGGCAATTTTTTAAAAAGTGTTATCAAATAATAAACAATTGTAGATTTATACCATATAATAAGAAAGTATAGTCATAGCATGAAACTATTCTCCCTATTCTCTGTGACAAGAAGATCCAGCCCCTGCCCTGACCCCTGCACCCTAGAGTTTCTGATGTTTCTCCCTGACCCAATTGGAGCTGGGCAGCTTAATGCATCCTAGATCTGGAGCACGGGTCATAGCACAGTGAGCTGCTGGTCCCCCTGGCTGGGCGAGACCGTGGCTTCAAGGACTTGTCCTGCCAAGGTGAGGTGGACAGTCAGCTCTCCCTCACCCCTTGTATCCTGGCACACTTCACCTCATCAGAGTACTTCACATGGTCCTCAGAAGGAAGACAGATACAGTTACCTTGCTTCAGGAAAGGACTGGGAAGGAGCAAGGTTGTCGCTGGGTGGTAGTTTCTGTTCTCTGAGCTCACCTATCTCACACACCATTAGGCCAGGACCATGGCGAACATGGCAAGAACATGGCAGAGGTCACCAAACTGCTATCAGCTTATTTAAACACAATCATTAATAACAATACTTCATTGAAAAATGAAAAGTCCAGCCAGGAGTGGTGGTTCATGCCTATAATTCCATTACTCGGGCAGCAATACAGGAGGATCTCAGGTTCCAGGTCAGCACATGCTACCTTTCAAAATAAAAATGTCTGGGGGTGTAGCTCACAGGTAGAACATCCCTGGGTTCAGTCCTCAGTACCCCCTGCCACACACGCACACACAAGTCCTGATAGATGTTAATGGGACAGGATGCCAGGACCACAGGTATGAGCCTCTGTTCTTAGGTCTGTTCAGAAGCAGAGGCAAAAGCTAAACCTTACAAGTGGCATAAATGCTTGCTTGTGTTTGGGAGCTGTCTTCGACTCTGCTTAGACCCACTCACTCCAGTCTCATTCTGTTGCCATTTCCAAAATCTCTCTCTGACAGTCAATACCACCATCACACAGAGCATCCTGGAAAAATGAACACTTTTTCCTCCCACTTAGATCTCAGCTTCATTTTTTAAAGAACAACATTTCACATGGGTGCTGTATTGTTTGGATTGCTGTTAGGATCTACTGAGATAAAATCATATCTACCTCTTCGTTTCACTCAACTCCACCGTCTCCTTCATTCACTCACCCAATGCTTCCATGCTCACCATGTACCAAGGCCTGCGACAGGAGCAGGGACAGCACGGGGAGCTAGTGAGCGGGGCAGGACTGGTCGCTGCCCTGGCAGGACACACCATGCACTTCGCCAGGGCTGACTGTCTGCACTCCTCGGGGCCAGAAGCAAAGGTGTTCTCACTGTGAGCGAATGCCACGTGTTCTGCTAGGATGGCAATCGTGTGTCACGTGAGGCTTGCATCTACTTCAAGTGGTCTTTTGCTTCCTCCTGCCCCTCACCCCTGGCCTCGGTGCAGTTTTTGGAGCTATGCCGGGAGGTGCTGCACTATGGGTGCATGCAGCTGGATCCCTGCACCTGTGACCACCCAGAACCAGGCTGTGAGGTTCTTCTTTCTGTCGGCAAGAACAAGATCAACTGCTGCATAACCCTGCCAGACGGCCAGACCCAGGACATCACATTCCAGATGGACAGGGTGAAGTGCTGGCAGGTCACTTTCCTTGTGAGTATCTGGGCACCTTGCTTTGCCCATGATAAAATTCTGTCTTTCTGGGATGACAGGGTTGGTGCTGGGGAGACATATCTGCCATTTGAATCAGTACTTTGAGTGGAAAGGCATCTAAACCATGTTAAACATTACCTAGTTTATAGTCAGTATGAGTTCCCCATCTAGAGCAATACACACCGATCTTCTCCCCTCCTGGCAGCAAGCTTCCCTGCCTCTGGAAGGGCAGCTAAAGTAATAACAGTGGATGGTAATACAAGCTACCGTTTATTGAGCACTTACTGTGTGCTCTGTGCTGACAAGAAAATGATGCTGACTAGCAGAGCCCCTCTGAAGGAGCCCTGGCACCATGCTTACGTTGCTATCTCCTTGCAAGACATTTACTTATTTATTTATTTATTTATTTATTTATTTATTTATTATTTGGTGGCACTGGCGATTGAACTCAGGGGCATTCCTACCTCTGAGCTACACCCCTAACCATATTTTGTTTTGAAACAGGGTCTCACTAAGTTGCAGAGGACCTCACTAATTTTCTGAGGCTGGTCTAGAACCTGCAATCCTCCTGTCTCAGCCTCCTAAGTACTAGGATTACAAGTGCATGCCAACATACCTAGCTGCAAGACAAACCTTTATAATTGGGTTTATTGAGTGCCTACTTTGTACCAGGTGCTGTGTTGGCCACTGTGACATCTGATATTTAAATTCTGACAAGTACTCAGTGGGCTAACTGTGATTATCCTCTTTACACAGGAAACAGACAAGCTACAAGAGCAGTTGTGATATTTGGTTGTTAAGTCCATGGGACCCCGGGGATGTGTTTAGCTGGCCTGCTACTTGCCCTCTCTGGGCATTTAATACTCTGAACATTTCTTCATTTTTAAAACTCCCTCTCCTTCCTCCCCTGTTTCTGCGGGCCCCTTCTTCCTCTGAGACTTTCTGAAATGCTTATGTTTCCTGGGATTCCATTTCTAGCATTTTCCTTCTACATAGTCACTGAAACCAATTACCCAGTTCCCACTAAAAGGCCCAGTGTCTCCTACTGCCTCCAACCTCCTTCCCCAGATGTTTTCTCTGTCTTGGAAAATGGACCTCCACCATCACCCCTGACTGACAAGTCAGAAACACTGAAATTACTTTTGACTCTTCTCGCCCACCCTACACATTTAATTGCTCCTGGAGGCCTATCAGCCTGCCACCTCGCTACCCCTTAAACATCTCCCTTTTCTCCAGGCTCGCAGGTTGGTCTTAACATTCCCTTTATGGATGGATCGGACAGCCTCCCAATCCTTCTCCTACTCCCTATCTTTCCCCTTTAGGGTCAAAGAAAATTGTATAATTTCAGTCCATTTAAACTATGGCAACTTCTTTTGTGGCCCCACATTTGATCTATCTTGGTAAATGTTCCATGTTCACTTAGAGCGTCTTCTAACCAGGCATGGTGGCACATGTGTGTAATCCCAGGACTTGGGAAATTGAGATAGGAGGATCACAGGTTCAAGGCTAGCCCAACCCTGCTTCAAAATAAAAAATAAAAAGGGCTGGAGGTGTAGCCCGGAGGTAGAATGCGCCTGGATTTAATCTCCACTACCAATAAATAAATAAATTAAAAAAGAGTGTGTTCTGCTGTTGGGCGGTGTGTTCTATACATGTCAGTGGCTTTAGACATTGGCTCACCCTCTCCTCCACACACCCAGCATAAGTCTCTTGACATTCCTCCAGGTTGTTGTATATATCAATAGTTTGTATCTTGGGATGGCTGAGCAGTAGTCCATAGTATGGACGTACTAAAGTTTAACTATTCACCCATTGAAGGACATCTGGATGTTTTCAGTTTTTATCTATTGTGAATATAGCTGCTATAAATATTCATGAACTGGCTTTTGTCTGAGCACAAGTCTTCCTTTCTCTGGGATAAATGCCCAGGAGTACAATTGTTGGGTTGTATGATAATTGCATATTTCTTTTTTTTTAAGAAGCTGCCAAACTGTTTTTGAGAGTGCCTTTGTCATTTTATATTCCCACCAGCAACATATGAGTGATCTGGTCTTTTTGCATCCTCACCAGCATCTTGTGTTGTCACTATTTTTTGTTTTAGTCTTCTGATTGGTGTCTAATGGTATCTCATTTTTTAAAGTTTGCATTTCTCTCATGGCTAATGATGTTGAACATCTTTTATTGTGCTTATTTGCAATCTGTGTATCTTCTTTAGTGAAATATCTCTTTATTTTGTCTTTTTTTTTTTTTTGCGGTACCGGGGATTGAACTCAGGGGCATTCTACCTCCGCACTACACCCCCGGCCCTATTTTTTTATACTTTATTTTGAAACCGGGTCTCACGAAGTTGCGGAGGGCCTCACAAAGTAGAGAGAGAGAGAGAGAGAGAGAGCGAGCGAGCGAGCTGAGGCTGGCCGCGAACCCGGATCCTCTGGTCTCCGCCTCCCAAAGTACTGGGATTACAAGCATGCGCCACCACGCCCGGCTATTTTGTCTATTTTTTTAAATTGTTAGATATCTCTCTCTCTCTCTCTCTCTCTCTCTCTCTCTCTCATGATAGGCAAGTGCTCTACCACTGGGCTACATCCCCATTGCAATATTGTTTGCTTTTTTTTTTCACTGTTGAGTTTTGTGAATTCCTTATGTATTCTAGATGCTAGTCTTTTCTTGGCCATCTGGTTTGCAAATATTTTTTTTCTCTGTAGTTTTCCATCTTCTTAATAGAGTCCTTGGCAGGACAAAAGTTTTTATTTTTGGTAAAATATAATTCATCAATTTTTTTTATTTTGTGGATTGTGCTTTTGGTGTTAAGTCCAAGAATTCTTAGCCAAACCCTACATCATGAAGATTATTTTTCTATTTTTTTTCCTAAGAGTTTTACAGTTATAGGTTTTCCATGAAAGTCTATGACTCATTTTGAGTTTGTTTTTGTATAGGGTATGAAATGAAGGCTCGGATTCCCTTTTTTGCCCCCTGGAAAGTTGCTCCGGCACCACCTCTTGAAAAGGCTGCCTTTCCTCAGTTGAGCTGCTTTTGCACCTTTGTCAAAAATCAGTTGAGCATGTCTGTGTGGGTCTCTGGGTCTCTGTTCTGTTCTTCTCATGTATGTGTCTGTTCCTCCATTACAGCACAATCATTTTCTTTCTTTGCGACAGTTTCATTGAGAGATCATTACGATTCGCCCATATAAATAATGTGCAATTCAGTGTTAGTACACTCATAGAGTTGTGCTAGTACACTCATAGAGTTGTGCAGCATCACCACCATCAATTTTAGAACACTTCCATCATCTCAAAAAGAAGCCACAGACCCTCTAGCTATCACTACCCTATCCCTCATCCCAACCAGCCCCAAGAAATCACTAATCTCTATTCTGTCTCCATAGAGTATATTTGCTGATTCTGGACATTTCACATTGATGGAATCATAAGAAGCGGTGACTAGATTTTTATTCAGCATAATATTTCCAAAGTTCATCCTTATCATAGCATTTATCAGTGCTTTATTCTTTTTATTTATGGCCAAATCATATTCCACTGTATGGATATACCACATGTTACTTATCTATTCATCCATTGGTGGATAGTTGGGTTGTTTCTACCCCTTGACTGTAATGAATTCTGCTACTGTGAACATTTGTGTACAAGCTTTTGGTGAGCAAATGTTTTCGTTTCTCTTGGGTATATATGTAGGAGAGGAATTACTGGGTCAAATGGTAATTCTGTGCTTAACTTTTAGAGGAGATGCCAGCTCCTCTGTTTTCCAAATTGGCTATATCTCTTTAGTTTCCACCAGTAGTGGTTGAGGGTTCTAGTTTCTCTACATTCTTGTCAGTACTTACTGTCATCTTATTTTTAAAGTTAATGGTCAACCAAATGGGTATGAAGTGGTATTTCATTGCTGTTTTCTTTTCAGTCTTTTTTCTCTTTGTGCTTTATCTTGGGTACTCACTATTGCTATAGTTTCAAGGTCATTGGTCTTTTCTTCTATAGTGTCTTAACATGCTGTTTATCCCATCTTGTGTGTTTTTACTTCTAATACTGTATTTTTCATCTCTAAAAATTCCATTAAATTTTTTTATGTCTTCCATTTCCCTCCTTATCATGCTTATATTTTTCTCTAAATTATTTAATGTGTGGGGGATATTCTAAATACAGCCATGCACTGCGTAATGATGGTTTGGTCAATGACAGATTGCATATACAGTGGTGGTCCTGTAAGATTAACGGAGCTGAAAGATTCTTATTGCCTAGTGATGTTGTGGCCATCACAACACCACAGTGCAATGCATTACTCACATGTTTGTGGTGATGTTGGTGTAAATAAACCTGCTGTACTGCCTGTTGTATAAAAAATATAGCATATACAATTATGTACAGTACATAATACTTGATAGTAATAATAATAAATGACTATATTACTGGCTTATTTATTATACTTTTTTGGTACTGGAGATTGAACCCAGATTCATTCTGCCTGTTAGCTATACCCCCAGCCCTTTTATTTTATTATTTTTTATGTTGAAACAGGGTCTTGTTAAGTTGCTCAGGCTGGCCTCAAACTTGTGATCCTACTATCTTAGCCTCCCAAGTACTGGGATTACAGGTGTGTGCCACCATGCCCGGCTTATATATTATACTTTTTACCATTAGGATGTACTCCTTCTACTTGTTTAAAAAAACACTTTACTGTTAAACAGTATACCCTGTTACACCAGCAACAGTCTTGTACATCTCATGTTTACTCCGTCTCCTGATGACATGAAGAAGCCACGTCAAGTGATGGTCATGGGGAGTAGGGGTGTAGCTCAGTGGGAGAGCATGTTCTTAGCATACACAAGGCCCTGGGTTAAATCCCCAGCACACCCCTATAAAACACCATCATGTCAAGTGATTAGCCTATACCATTTGGGCCTGTGTGAGTATACTCCATGAGGTTCACACATGGAGAATTGCCTGACAACACATTTCTCAGAACACAGTCCCATCGTTAAGGAACACCTGACTGTACCTGTTTTAATACTTTTACCTGCCAATTCCATCATCTGTGCCACTTTTGAGCCTGTTTCTATTGGTTGATTTTTTTTCTGCTGTTTGGATCATATTTCCTCCTCCTTTGCATGCCAGGTAACATGTTGTGGTACGCTAAACATTGTGAAGTTCATATTGTTGAATGCTGCTGGATATTATTGTAGACCTTTAAAGAGTTTTAGACTTTGTTCTACCATGCAGCTAAGTTATTTGGTATTGTTTTTACTCTTTTGAGGCATGCTGTTAAGCTTTCTTAGAGTAGGTCCAGAATTTTTCGTATAGGGCTAGTTTAGCTCTTTACGCATTAGCTACCTTGCTTACGACACTACCCAGTATCTTGCCCTCTTGGTTTCTGCTCTGGCTGATGGAAACACAAACTCTTTGCACTCTTGTTTGCAAGCTCCTGGCGTTGTTCAACCTACTGCTTTTCAGTGGTTCTTTCCCTAGCCTTAAGGAGTTTTTCTCTATATATGCACAGATCATACTCAGCTGAAGGTTTGAGAGAAGCTGCCCTGTAAATTCTAACCTCAACTTCTTAAAACTTTTGTCTCTTTCTCTTCAACTTAGCAAGACCTCTGTGCTTTGTTTGGGTCCCCTCTCCTTGTGCTATGTCCTGGAAATGCCTCCAGGGAGTGAGCTGGGATAATCATGGGGCTCCTACATTTGTTTTCCTTCTCTCTGGCATTATCTGTTGCTCAATATCTGAAATAGTTGTTGCTTAATTTATTTTTTACACTGATGCTGTCAGACCAATATTTCTAAAATATAAATCTAATGTTATTATCCAGCTTTTAAAATCCCCTAATGAATGTCATTTCACAATAACTTCAAAACCAATCAAATACCTAGGAATAAACTTAACCAAAGAGGTGAAAGACCTCTACAATGAAAACTATAGAACACTGAAGAAAGAAATTGAAGAAGATCTTAGAAGATGGAAAGATCTTCCCTGCTCTTGGATAGGCAGAATAAACATCATCAAAATGGCCATCCTGCCAAAAATGATCTACAGAA
>PVJS01048652.1:0-14972 GCA_004027185.1 Glis glis
ACACAAACCTATAAGACTCAATCACTCTCTGGAGCATGAAAGGGAGGGAAGGGGAAGGGAATAGGGTGGGATTGGAGGGAGGGCTAAATGTGCAATGTGTGCATGTATGATGTTCATACCCTGACATATATAAAAATGTATAATTATAATTTACAATGCACCAATAAATGAACATAAAAAGTTAAAAAAAAAAAAAAAAGTCTAGACCCCTGGTTTGAAGAACCATAGAGTATCTCCTTGTTTTCAAAGAGCCCCTTTAAATTGTTACATGCCTATGGCGATTTTGGCTTATTTCACAGCCTGATAAATAGGACTAATGAGCTGTTTATCACACTGTCATTAATAAACAGCCCGAAATGCCAAGATTTAAAATTCTTCTTTCCTCAGGCCTGGTTACGGTGAAAGAGGTCTCATTTTCACATTTTACTGATACACATTTTACATAATGAGGATGTGTGAGATCTGATTAGTGAATTTTGGTGTAGAAAGTTCTAAAGCATAATGGACAGTTGCAGAATCTAAAATGTCTAATTTTTCTTTGCCTTTGTCCTCTTTATTATATATTTGTGTGAAAGAGCACAATGCTTATGCAATATGTAATGATAAAAGTATATCTTTTTGCTAAAAAGACTAAAATACCATATTTATTCTCCTTGAACTATTTGGTATAGTTCATTATTTTATTATATTAAAGATGTTTAGGACTCTCCTAATTAGTGCCACTAAATTATGTGTTGACAAGTACAGACTAGTCTCAGAAAAATATTTTTTTCTCTGTTAGCAAAGCAAACAGGAAGGAAATTTATACTGTAGTTGTAAAATGCAGATGTAATGGTAGATAATACTATTTCCCATGAAGTCAGGTTTCTATGATTCGTCCTGTAAATGAAATATTGTGTGCTTGGGAAACATTCCAGATAAGACAGCAGCCAGATCTATCATGTACGATGAAAATGAAAAGGGCTGAGGGACACTTTATGGAAACCACCAAGGTAATAATAACAAACCATGAGAGCAAGCGTTGGTATGGCGTTGACTGTGTGCCAGGCCCTGCTCCAAGGACTTTACATATATTAACTTTACATATATTAACCTTACATATATTAACTTTACATATATGAACTTTACATATATTAACCTTACATATATTAACTTTACATATATGAACTTTACATATATTAACCTTACATATATTAACTTTACATATATGAACTTTACATATATGAACTTTACATATATGAACTTTACATATATTATGGCAAATTTACAAACTAGAATCTATTCTTCTTCTTCTTATTGTGCTGGGGATGGAACCCAGGGACATTCTACCCCTGAGCCACACCCCCAGCCCTTTTTATTTTGTATTTTGAAAAAGGGTCTCGCTAAGTTGCTGAGGCTGGCCTCCAACCTGCCTCAAACTTGATCCTCCTATCTCAGCCTCCCAAGTACTGAGATTACAGGTGTGCACCACCACTCATGGCTTAGAAACTATTATTATTATTATCCCTTTTTCTAGATGTGATGTTTGAGGTAGACACATGAATATTCCTATTCTCATTGCTGGATTGGGGATGGGGAATGGAAATGAAACTGCTTTGTTCTATATTCTGTTTTAGCAGTCACTTCCTCTATCTAAGACCCCCGGATCCAGTTCTAGGGAGAAGCATACACATGGGGGAACGTCCTGGCTACACTGAGGGGCCAGTGACCCTCTCTCTTTTTCAGTACCCCCCTCCTACATTCCTGTGTCAGTGCTCCGGGCTGTCACCATCGGCCTCAGAAGGCGTCTTCATGATGGAGACTGCTTCCTCCTCCTGCCGTAAGTTTTACCATCTATCCCCCACACATACACTTTAATGCAGTCATAGCAAACAATTTGGGGTTTCTGACATGTGTCTTCCCTACGCTATTTCAAATCCACCTTTTCCTAGCTGTGTGTGCAACCTTGAGCAAATTACTCAACCTTTTTCTTTGCCATTTTTCACTTTAGAAATTATGATAAAATGCACATAACATAAAATCTACCATTAGTAACATTTAGTATGTTTACAATGTTGTGCACCCACCATCACTAGGCAGTTCCAGAATATTTTTATCAATGTACATATTCATCAAGGAAACCCCATACCTTTTAAGCAGTCACTTTCCATTATCCCTCTCCCCAGTCCCTGGGAACCAGTAATCTGCTTTCTGTCTCTAAAAATTTGAGCCGGGCGTGGTGGCGCACGCTTGTAATCCCAGTACTTTGGGAGGCAGAGACCGGAGGATCCGGGTTCATGGCCAGCCTCAGCTCTCTCTCCCTCCCTGTCTCTCTCTCTCTCTCTCTCTCTCTCCTTAGTGAGGCCCTCCGCAACTTTGTGAGACTCGGTTTCAAAATAAAGTATAAAAAAATAGGGCCGGGGGGTGTAGCGCGGAGGTAGAACGCTGCTGCGTTCAATCCCCGGTACCGCAAAAAAAAAAAACAAAAAAACAGTTTGAGGGTTTTGTATATTTCACATGTATGGTCAGTTTTCCATTACTATAACAAAAAACCTGAGATAACTTAAAAAGAGGAAAGTCTTTTTAAAAAATTTGTTTGTGGTACTGGGTATTGAACCCAAGGGGCATTCTACCTCTGAGCTACTACACCCTCAGCCCTTAGTTTTTAATTAATTAATTAATTTGTTTATTTTGTGGTACTGGGGATGGAACCCAGGGGCATTCTACCTCTGAGCTACACCCCCATCCTGCTTTTATTTTTTTATTTTGAAACAGGGTCTCACTAAGTTGTGGAGGGCCTCACTGCATTGCTGAGGCTGGCCATAAACCTGCGATCATCCTGTCTCAGCCTCCCAAGGACTGGGATTACAAGTGTGTGCCACCACGCCCAGCTCCAACCCTTAGTTTTTAATTCAATATATTTTTTTGTGGTGCTGTGTGTTGAACCCAGGGGCATTCTACCTCCGAGCTATACTCCCAGCCCTATTTTTTATTCTTTATTTTGAAATAGGGTCTCACTAGGTTGTGGAGGGCCTCACTAAGTAGCTGAGGTTGGTCGCAAGCCTGTGATCCTCCGGTCTCAGCTTTCCAAGTACTGGGATTGCAGGTATGTGCCTCCATGCCCAGCTAAGCAAAGGCTTACTTTTGCTCATAGTTTTGGGGGTTTCCACCCATGGTTGGTAGGCCTTGCTGCATTTGGGCCTGTGGTGAGGCAGTGCACCACAGTGGGAGTGCCTGGCAGAGGAAGCTGCTTACCTCATGACCTCCAGGAAGCAGAGGGGCCAGGGTCCCAGTATCCTAATGACCTAACTTCCTTCAACCAGGCCCCACCTCCTAAAGGTTCTACTGCCTCCAACGAGCACAATGGGCAGGAGACCAAGCCTTTTACTACATGGGTCTTTGGGGGACATTCAAGATCCAAATTATAGCATATGGTATCATACAACATGTGGCCTTTTGTGTCTGGCTTATTTCACTTAGAAAAAATATTTTCAAGATTCATTCATGTTATAGCCGTATTGGTACTTTGTTCTTTTTATGATAATTATATTCAGTGTATGGGCATACCACATTTTGTTTATCCAGTCACCAGTTGATAGACATTTGGGTTGTTTTAACTTCTCAGCTATTGTAAACAGTGCTGTTAGTAATATTCTGTGCCTGTGCAGGTTTAATTTGAACACCCGTTCTTGATTCTCTTGGGTTTACACCCGAGTGAGACTCCTGAGTCGTTACTGATTTAATTTATTGAGGAACTGCCAAAGTGTTTTCAACGGTGGTTGTAGCTTTAACACTTACACATTCCTCCAACAATGTAAGATGGTTCCAATTTCTCCATATTCTCTTCCAAACTTATCATTCTTCATTTTTATTTTATTTATTTTTGTGGTACTGGGGACTGAACCCAGGGGTAGACCTCTGAGGTATGCACCCAGTCCTTTTTATGTTTTTGTTTTGAACCAGGGTCTTGCTAGGTTGCTGAGAGTCTCACTATGTTGCTGAGACTGTCTTTGAACCTGCAATCCTCCTGTTTTGGCCTCCCAAGTAGTGGGATTACAGGTGTGTGCCACCATGCCTGACTTCATTTCCATTTTTAAAAATTATATCCATCCTAGTGGATGTGAAGTAGTGGCCTATTGTGTTTATTCAGTCTTTTTAACTCTTTGAATCTATACTTGTAAGGACATCAATAGGTGATCAATTCATAGGCTCATAGGAAGAATAAGTTCCCTCACACATGCCAAGGTCTGACAGATTGCTCAGTAACTGTGAATCCTACTCTTGTTACGATTGACCTGGGCCTATGCTATTTCTGCTGGGAAAGACAAAAGACAGTATTCATGGGTAAGATACTTGGGCTTGAAATCTGACTCTGCATTTACCAGCTTTTTTTTTTACCAGCCTCAAGCAAGTTATTGAACTGTGTGTGCCCCCATGTCCTTGTTTATAGTGGGTCTTAATAGTCCCCACATTGCAGGGCTGTTTTGAAGATTTTTCTGAGTTACTAGATGTAAAGAATTGAACCTGGCCAGGGGAGGCACTGTAAGTGTTGACTGTTACTACCTCCTCCTTCCACCTCCCAAGGATGACTTCTGCTCAGTCTTCAGGTCTCAGCTTTGACCTTTCCCCTCTAGGAACGGTCCCTTATTCAACATCTTGACCCCAACTCCTGACACAAGGTTACGTTAGATGCCCTTCCTATTTATTTCTTGAATTTATCACTTTTATGGCAATTAACAGGTTTCTGCTGGCTCCTTGTCTTTTTGTACCCATGTTTGCTTAATAACTAGCAGAGTACTGGTCCTATAGTACTCACAATTATTAATAGCTGAATACTTAAATGGGTGAATGTTAATCAATTACTGTGTTGGTGTACAGTGGATTCACTCATCCATAACAAGGGAATACTCTTAAGGTATAATGTTGGGATTAAACATGCAATGAAGCCAGGCACAATGGCTCACATCTGTAATCCCAGTACTTGGGAGCCTGAGATAGGAGGATCACAGGTTTGAGGACAGCCTCAGTATGTTGTGAGACTCTCACCAACCTAGCAAGACCCTGTTTCAAAATAAAAATAAATAGGGCTGGGGGTGTAGCTCAGGGGTAGAATGCCCCTGGGTTCAATCCTCAATACCAAAAAAGCAAACAAAAAACAACAACAAAAAAAACCCCAAAACATGCATTGAGCCAGGCATGGTGGCACATGCCTATAATCCCAGTACTTGGGAGACTGAGATAGGAGGATTGCAGGTTCAAAACCAGCCTCAACAAATTTAGGGAGACTCTCAGCAACCTAGTGAGACCCTGCCTCTAGATAAAAAATAAAAAGGGCTGGCCGGGCGTGGTGGCGCACGCTTGTAATCCCAGTACTTTGGGAGGCAGAGGCCGGAGGATCTGGGATCACGGCCAGCCTCAGCTCATGCTCTCTCTCTCTCTCTTTCTCTACTTAGTGAGGCCCTCCGCAACTTCGTGAGACCCGGTTTCAAAATAAAGTATAAAAAATAGGGCTGGGGGTGTAGCTCGGAGGTAGAAGCCCCTGGGTTCAATCCCCAGTACTGCAAAATAAATAAATAAATAAATAAATAAATAAATAAATAAAAAGGACTAGGGGTGTAGCTCAGAGGTAGAATGCCCCTGAGTTCAATTCCCAGTACCCAAAGCTAATAGATGAAAAAATAAATGCATTGAGGGTGGCTAGATACAATGTGCTTTGTTTTTGTTTTTTGCAGAATTGGGGATTGATCACAGGGTCTCGTGCATGCTAGACAAGCGCTGTACCATTGAGCTATAACCCCCGCCCCATAATGTGCTTTAAATACTGACTGCAAGGTCCATTTGTGTGAAA
Source organism: Glis glis (assembly GCA_004027185.1). Lineage (NCBI taxonomy): Eukaryota > Metazoa > Chordata > Mammalia > Rodentia > Gliridae > Glis > Glis glis. The sequence continues at coordinate 5,828 of PVJS01048652.1, forward strand.
AAAGCCAGAAAAAATTCTTAACAAGCTAAACACTTGATATAGGTATGTATATTCAGAAAATAAGCAAGCCCATGAAATATTTATCTTAAAAGGACTCGAGATATTAAATATCTAAAACTTCAGAGAAGAGGAAAACTGCAAAGATGATTCTCACATTGTAACTATTATCCTTAGTCAAGGGACAAAGTATAACATAGGACGAAGAAAGAAAGTTTTCTGTTATGAAAACAATGATTTTTAAGCTGCCTATTTAGCATTCCCTTTGATTAGGTGGGTAAGGATGTATATTTCATGACATAAAGTATGGAAACTTATGCCGGGCGTGGTGGTGCACGCTTGTAATCCCAGTACTTGGGAGGCTGAGATAGGAGGATCCGGGTTCGCGGCCAGCCTCAGCTACTTAGTGAGGCCCTCAGCAACTTCATGAGACCCTGTTTCAAAATAAAGAATAAGAAATAGGGCTGGGAGTGGGGCTTGGAGGTAGAATGCCCCTGGGTTCAATCTCCAGTACCACACACACACAAAAAAGTATGGAAACTTTGCAGTAGACAGGTTTGAGTATCCTTCATCCAAAATGCTTGGGATCAGCAGTGTTTCAGATTTTGGATTTTTCTGGATTTTGGAATATTTATATTTACATAATGAGATACTTTTAAGAATTTTATATAGTATTTTTAATAATTTTGTGCATGAAACAAAATTTTGTGTTGTGAAATTTTCCATTTGTGCTATCTTGTCAGTGCTCAGAAAGTTTAGGATTTTGGAACATTTAGGATTTTCAGATTAAGAGGTGCTCAACTTGTATTGACAAGTTGGTTCCAGTTAGTGAAAATAATAGTTATTAAAGATAGCACATTAAAAAATGCTGGCTGTGGTGGCACATGCCTACAATCCCAGCAATCTGGGAGACTGAGGCAGGAGAATTTCAAGTTCAAGTCCAGCCTGGGCAACTTAGCGAGAAGATCTAGATATTTAACTTAGAAGATCTAGATATTTAAGTTTATAGACTTTAATGCTCTTGAAATTGCATAATTGACTTGCCTAAGCCATTTAGGGAAGAGCTTAGATTGAAATAACAAGAAAAGTTACTGTCTTTATTTTACTTAATGTTTGTTATATTTATTTCTGGCATATAAAATGTGCATGTTATAATCTCTTTGGTGCTTACATAGTTTGGGTTAGATATGATCTTTGTTTTCTGGGACTTAGCAATGGTACTCTTCAATTATGGTGACTTTTGCTTGGGAAACCAATTAGGAAGTTCATGAGTAAATATTAAGGGTCTTTTCTGCACCATCCTACAAGGGAATGCACATTTTTGATAAGACAGCAAGCATAGCTAGAACCCAAGTGACATGAGAATTCCAGAAACTAAACATTATCTTGGTGCCAGTACCGCCCAGCGATGAATTTAAATGCCATTTCTCCTCAGCCCAAGTCTTCAGACAACTTTTATTTGTTTTTCTCTTCATTAAATTTTGTGCTATGAAGAGAGGCCACTGGATCGTGTGGAAGCTGCTCATATTCAAATTATAAAAGTACCTAATGATGCTATAAATAGTTCAGAGCAAATTAAAATAAAATTAGAGAAAAGTGTTTGCTTACTATGCTCAAATTGTTGGGGGAATACAGATTATAGGACAAGGCTGCTTCCCTAAGGGAGTCTTCACACCAGCTGGAGTATTAAATTTACACATGGCCAGGTGTGGTGACGCTTGCCTGTAATCCCAGTACTTGGGAGGCTGGGACAGGAGGATTGCAGGTTTGAGGATAGCCTCAGCACTTAGTGAGACTCTCAGTAACCTAACAAGACCCCATTTCAAAACAGAAAATAAAATAGGGCTGGGGGGCCGGGTGTGGTGGCGCACGCTTGTAATCCCAGTACTTTGGGAGGCGGAGACTGGAGGATCCGGGTTCGCGGTCAGCCTCACCTCTCTCTCTCTCTCTCTCTCTACCTAGTGAGGCCCTCCGCAACTTCGTGAGACCCGGTTTCAAAATAAAGTATAAAAAATAGGGCCAGGGGTGTAGTGCGGAGGTAGAACGCCCCTGGGTTCAATCCCCAGTACTGCAAAAAAAAAAAAAAATAGGGCTGGGGGTGTAGTTTAGAGGTTGAATGCCCCGGGGTAAAATTCCCAGTACCAATAAAACAAACAAAACCCCAAATAGCCTTACACATAAAGAGACACCTGGCTGGGCATGGTAGCTCATACCTGTAGTACCAGTACTTGGGAGGCTGAGACAGGCAGATCACAGGTTTGAAACCAGCCTCAGCAATTTAGCAAGGCCTTCTACAGCTTAGTGAGAGACAATTTCAAAATAAAATAGGGCTGGGGGTATAGCTCACAGGTAGAATGCCCCTGGGTTCAGTTCCCAGTATCACAAAGAAGGAAAAAAAGAAAGAGAGAGAGAGACACCTGCTACAACAGTAGTATACACGTTAGGTGTTTTGTGGATTGTACAAATTGCACATAAAAGTTAGAAAAGGAGGAAAGAATGGCAAAAGAGAGAGAGAAAGACTGTTCAGATTTTTATCTTTGCCAAGGCCTCTTATTAGAATAAGCCAATTTGGTTAAGGGGTGGTTGGAAGAGAATGTCTCACCTGACAGGATGTACAGAACGCTGCCCAGCCAGGAAGCCAGGGTGCCCAGTGAGCAGATGCCACCTTAGTGGCTCTGAGCAACACCAAAGTAAGTGTGTGTGTGTGTGTGTGTGTGTGTGTGTGTGTGTATGTTTAAAAAAGATACTTTAGCCGTGTGCACTGTTGCACACCTATAATCCCATTACTTGGGAAGCTGAGGCAGGAGGATTGTAAGTTTGAGGCCAGTCTGGGCAACTTAGCAAGACCCTATGTTAAAAATAATAAAGAAGGTGCCGGGCGTGGTGGCGCACGCTTGTAATCCCAGTACTTTGGGAGGTGGAGACCGGAGGATCGGGGTTCGCGGCCAGCCTCACCTCTCTCTCTCTCTCTCTCTCTCTCTCTCTCTCCTTAGTGAGGCCCTCCGCAACTTCGTGAGACCCGGTTTCAAAATAAAGTATAAAAAATAGGGTCAGGGGTGTAGTGCGGAGGTAGAACGCCCCTGGGTTCAATCCCCGGTACCTCAAAAAAAAAAATAATAATAAAGAAGGCTGGGCACAGTGGTGCAGGCCTATAATACAAGTACTTGGAAGGCCGGGACAGAAAGATTGCAAGTTCGAGGACAGCCTGGGCAACTTAGTGAGATCCTGTCTCAAAATAAAAAAATGAGCAGGGCATGGTGGTGTATACCTGTAATCCCGGTACTTGGGAGGATGAGACAGAAAGATCACAGGTTGAAGGCCAACTTTGGCAACTTAGAGAGACCCTCAGCAACTTGGCAAGACCTTGTTTCTTTTTTTTTTTTCTTTACTGGAGATTGAACCCAGGGGCATTCTAGCTCTGAGCTACACCCCCAGCTCTATTTTTTGTTCCTTATTTTTGAAACAGGGTCTCACTAGGTTGTGGAGGGCCTCACTAAGTAGTTGAGGCTGGCCTCAAACCCGGATCCTCTGGTCTCAGCCTCCCAAGTACTGGGATTACAAGTGTGCGCCACCATGCCCGGTTTATTCTTTATTTTGAAACAGGGTCTCACTAAGTTGCAGGGGGCCTCACTAAGTAGCTGAGGCTGGTTGTGAACCTGGATCCTCCGGTCTCAGCCTCCCAAGTACTGGGATTACAAGCGTGCGCCACCACGCCCGGCTTAACCCTAGACTATTTCTATGCTGCTGTGCCAGTGTGTTGGAAATTACTGTAATATGATGGAGAGCACAGGTTTTAGTACCACTGATAGGATTTCAAGCCACCACCAATTCCCAGCTGTGATGCTCTGGATACATTTCTGATCTTCACTGCAACAGTTTCCTTTTCTGTAAAATGAGAATAGTAATATAGCAACTCTCCCATTATGCGATATAAGCACATGCAACTGAAGTTAGGACTTCAGTTTCTATGATACTTCATGGAAAGCATCTAGAGAAGTGCTCTGTGCATACATGGTACTCAGTAAAGGGTGCTGCCTCTAAAGACTTCTGTCTCAGTCTGTTTTCTGTTGCTATAGCAAAATACCTGAGACTGACTAAATTATAAAGAAAGAAGTTTATTTTGACACATGGTTCTAGAGGTGGGAGAGTCCAGCAGCATGATGCCAGCATGCGATGAGCTCCTGGGGAAGGCCTCATGCTGCTTCAACTCATGGCAGGAGGCACAAGGCAAGTGGGTGATGCATTAGAGCCCAAACACGAGGAGCATCCTTGTTTTATGCTTATTTTTTGGTACTGGGGATTGAACTCAGGGACAGTGAAGATTCTACAGCCCTTTTTATTTATATGTATGTATGTATGTATGCATTGCTACTGAGGATTGAACCCAGGTGCATTCTACCTCCAAGCTATACCCCTGGCCCTATTTTTTAAAAAAATTTTGGAAACAGGGACTTGCTGAGTTGCTGAGAGCCTAAGTTACTGACGCTGGTTTTGAACCTGGGATCCTCCTGTCTCAGCCTCCCTGAGTTATTTTTTATTTTGAAACAGTCTCACTAAGTTGCTGAGGGTTACACTAAATTGCTGAGGCTGGCCTTGAACCTGTGATCCGCCTGTCTCAGCCTCTCAAGTACTGAGATTACAGGTGTGCCACACTCCACCTGGCTACACCCTCACTTTATTACAACTCTTTCTTACCATAACTAATCCAGTCCTTGAAGAGTGAGAGCTCACTCACTATTGTGAGAATTAACCTGGTCTCCCCAAAATAAGTCATTAATCTCTCTTAGTGCCCTAATCACTTCCGGGTTGGCCCCACCACACAGTGCTTGGTGGCCCCCTCACTCTGCTCCCTCCCCATCTCCCCCCTTTCCCATACAGAATACTGAGGTTGACATTGGTATTTTCACATATGTACACATAGCCGATGGTAGTAATTCCTTCAATGATCCTCACTTTTTCCACTCTCCCTCCCCTAGACCACCTCCCTGGCTCCACTGGGGTTTCTCCTCCATTATCTGGAGTCCCTCTGGTATCCCAATTACTCCCTAGCTTGCGCATATTAGAGAAAACATATGACCCTTCACTTTCTGTGACTGGCTAATCTCACTTTACATAATGTTCTCCAGGTCCTTCCATTTTCTTGCAAATGACATAATTTTGTTCTTCTTTATTGCTGAGTAGAATTCCATTGTGTAGATATCCCATAATTTTGCAATCCATTCATCTGTTGATGGATACCTAGGTTGATTCCATAATTTGGCTATTGTGAATTGTGCTGCTATGAACATGGATATGCATATATTACTGTAGTTCTCTGATTTCAGCCCCTTTGGAAAGACACCCAGGAGTGGTATAGCCAGATCATATGGTGGATCCAATCCCAGGTTTTTGAGGAATCTCCACACTGATCTCCATAGTGGATGAACTAATTTGCAATCCCACCAACAGTTTAGAAGAGTTCCAATTTTCCCATGTCCTTGCCAACATTTATTGTTTTTTGACTTCTTGATGATTGTCATTCTGATTGGGATTAGGTGGAATCTCAGTGTAGTTTTGATTTGCATCTCCCTGATTGCTAATGATGTTGAATCTTTTTTTCATGTATTTATTGGCCATTTGTATCTCTTTTTGGTGAAGTGTCTATTCAATTCAATTGCCCATTTCTTGATTGGGTTATGTGGTTTTTTTAGTGTAAAGTCTTTTAAGTTCTTTGTATATTCTAGGTATTGGTCCTCTATCAGAGGGATAACTGGAAATGATCTTCTATTCTGTAGGCTTTCTCTTTAGACTCTTGATGGATTCCTTTGATGAGCAGAAATTTTTTAATTTAATGCCATTCCATTTATTAGTTCTTGTTTTAATTTCCTGAACTTTGGGGGTCTTATTGAGGAAGTTTCTACCTGTGCCTATATGTTGCAGTGTTGGACCTCCGCCTTCCTCTTGTAGCTTCAAAGCCTCTGTTCCAACTTCCAGGTCTTTGATCCATCTTCAGTTGACTCCTGTGTAGGGTGAGAGGTAAGGATTTAGTTCCATTTTTCTACAACTGGATAACCAGTTTTCTCAACACCATTTGTTGAAAAGGCTGTCTTTTCTTCAATGTATGTGTCTGGCACCTTTGTCAAAAATCAATTGGCTATCAGTGTGTGGATTTTCTTTTTTTTTTGGTGGAACTGGGGATGGAACCCAGGGCCATTCTACTTCCGAGCTACACCCCCAGCCCTATTTTTTATTCTTTATTTTGAAACAGGGTCTCACTAAGTTGTGGAGGGCCTCCCTAAGTAGCTGAGGCTGGCTGCGAACTTGCGATCCTCCGGTCTCAGCCTCCCAAGCTGCATTACAAGTGGGATTACAAGCGTGTACCATCATGCCTGGCAAGTGTGTGGGTTTGTATCGGAATCTTCTATTTTGTTCCATTGGTCTATGTGTCTGTTTTTATGCCAATACTATGCTGTTTTCATTACTATAGCTCTGTAGGATAATTTGAAGTCAGGAATTTTGATGTCTCCTGCATGGTTCTTATTGCTGAGAATTGCTCTGGCTATCTGGGCCTTTTGTTTCTCCATAGGAAATATATGACTGATTTTTCTAGGTCTGTGAAGAATGACATTGGTATTTTGATAAGGATTGCATTGACTCTGTAGATCACTATTGGTAGAATGGTCATTTCGATAATATTTATTCTATCCAAGAGCAAGAGAGATCTTTCTATCTTCTAAGATCACCTTCAATTTCTTTCTTTAGTGTTTTATAATTTTCATTGTAGAGGTCTTTTACCTCCTTGGTTAGGTTTATGCCTAGGTATTTTATTGGTTTTGAGGTTATGTGAATGGAAATGTTTTCTGGATTTCTTTCTCAATGGATTCATGGTTGGCATATAGAAAAGCTACTGATTTTCTTAGGTTGATTTTGTATTCTTGCTACTTTGCTGAGCTTGTTAGTCAGCTCTACTAGTCTTTTGGTTAATTTTTTTCTTTTTTTGCGGAACTGGGGATTGAACCCAGGGGCATTCTACCTCCGAGGTACACCCCCGGCCCTATTTTTTATACTTTATTTTGAAACCAGGTCTCACAAAGTTGCAGAGGGCCTCACTAAGTAGCTGAGGCTGGCCGTGAACCTGGATGCTCCGGTCTCAGTCTCCCAAGTACTGGGATTACAAGCGTGCACCACCACACCTGGCCTCTTTTGGTTAAAATTTTTGGGTCTTCTAAATATAGGACCATATCATCTGCAAATAGAGATAACTTAAATTCTTCTTTTCCTATTTGAATTCCCTTGATATTCTTCTCTTGTCTTATTCCTCTGGCAAGAGTCTCAAGGACAATATTGAAAAGGAGTGATGATAAGGGGTATCCTTATCTTGTTCCTGATTTTAAAGGGAATTCCTGCAGTTTTTTCCCCATTCAATATGATATTGACTTTGTGTTTATTGTATATTGCCTTAATGATGTTGAGGTAAGTTCCTTCTATTCAGATTTTCTGCATGTTTTTAACATGAATGGGTGTTAGATTTTGTCAAATGCTTTTTCAGCATATATTGAGATGATCATGTAGTTTTTGTCTTTAGTTCTATTTATGTGGTAAGTAACGTGTTGATTTGTGTATGTTGAACTAGCCTTGCATTCCTGGGATGAAACCAAGTGGTCATGGTGTACAATTCTTTTGATGTGGTTTTGAATGTTCATGGCTAGTATTTTGTTTAGAATTTTTGCATCTATGTTTATCAATGATATTGGTCTATAATTTTCTTTTCTTGAGGAATCTTTATTTGGTTTTGGTATTAAGGTGGTACTGGCCTCATAGAAGGAGTTTAGAAGAATTCCATCTCTTTCGATTTCATGGAATAACTTGGTAAGTACTGGGTTTATTTCTTCTGTAAAGGTTTTATAGAATTTAGCTGGGAATCCATCTGGACCTGGGCTTTTCTTTGATGGAAGGCTTTTTATTGTTGTTTCTAGCTCTTTGCTTGCTATTGTTCAGTTTAGGTTCTATATCTTCTTGATTCAATTTAGGTAGGTTGTATGTGTCTAGAAATCTGTCAATTTCTTCCATGTTTTCTGTTTTTTTGGGATATAAATTTTCAAAATAGTTTCTGATTATCCTCTGGATTTCCCCACTGTCTGTGATGATGTCTCCTTTTTCATTTCTGATTTCAATAATTTGGGTTGATTTTCTCTTTTGGTTAGGTTGGCAAAGGGTTTGTCAATTTTGTTAATCTTTTCAAAGAAACAACTTTTTGTTTTATTGATCCTTTGTATTTTTTTTGTTCTCTATTTCATTGATTTCTGCTGTGATTTTAATTATCTCCTGCCTTCTACTGGCTTTGGGATTAGACTGTTTTGGGGAGGACAAACCATATTCAAGCCATAGCAGCTTCCATTACTACAAAACTCATTACTTGAGTTTGAATGTACTATTTTCTCTCCTCCTAGGAAGCAATGGGCAAAAACTTCCCTGTCATTCTTCACATTTAGTTCTTTGTTGAGTAGAGGTGACATCATGAAGACAATTTGTCAGGAGCATGTTTTACAGATTTTGTAGTATTTTTTCCCTTCCTATAGTGGTACTGAGCCAGGCTGGGTTTTTATCATTTTTAATAGCAGGGATAGCTGGGCTATTTCTGCCTGGCAGAGCAAGTGCTGCTCATTCTACTTTGCTTAGAACAGGAAGCGACCAGCATTGCTCCACCAAGGAGGAACATTTAAACATTTCCTTAAGATTCACGTTGGATATAGATTAAAGGACAGAGGTAATGACACAACGTGCCTAGGAAAGACAACCTAAATTTTCTCTTTCTTGCTCAAGGAGATCTTTCAGTACAAGAAATTTCATACCAGCTGCTCTGGAGGCTGAGGCAGGAGGATCACAAGTTTGAGGCTAGCCTGGGTAACTTAGTGAGACCTTGTCTCGAAAATAAAATAAACTGAGTGTGGTTGTGCATGCCTATAATCCCAGTACTTGTGAGGCTGAGACAGGAGGATCGCAGGTTCAAGGCCAGTCTTAGCAAATAGTGAGACTCAGAAACTTAGTAGTGAGACCCTGTTTCAAAATAAAAATTAAAAATAGTGCTGGGGGTGTAGCTCGGAGGTAGAATGCCCCTGGATTTAATCCCAGTACCACAAAAAAAAAAAAAAAAAAAAAAAAAAAAAAA
>PVJS01048653.1:0-14972 GCA_004027185.1 Glis glis
GGGTCTCACGAAGTTGCAGAGGGCCTCACTAAGTAGAGAGAGAGAGAGAGAGAGAGAGAGAGAGAGAGCTGAGGCTGGCCACGAACCCGGATCCTCTGGTCTCCGCCTCCCAAAGTACAGGGATTACAAGCATGCGCCACCACGCCTGGCTCTACAGCCCTATTTTTTATTTTGAAACAGGGTCTCACTAAGTTGTGGAGGGCCTCACTAACTTGCTGAGGCTGGCCATGCACCTGTGATCCTCCTGTCTCAGTCTCCCAAATACTAGGACTACAGGTATGCATCTCCACATCCAGCTATCTGCCTAGATTTGAACTTGCTTAACCTCTATGTCTTGATTCATCCTCTGCAAGATGGTAATAGTCACACCTACCTCATAAAGTTGTTGCAAAAACTTAGGATCATATATGTAATGCGCTTAGCATCTAGCATATGAGTGCTCAGTAAACATAATCTAATATTACTCTTGGGCAATCATCACATAAATAAGTCTATTAAGCCGACAGATTATAAACGGGGTAGAATGATCAGGAAAAGATACGTGTGAAATGAAGCACTGTAAGGACAACAGGAAACAGTGAGAAGAGGAATGGAAGGTAAACCCAAATGAAGCAACGGTGACGGGGCAAGGGTCATGTTGGGGTTCGGGAATAGAAAACAAGTATAAGAAAGGAATGAAGCGGAAGAGACATGCAAGATGTGGACCTCAAAGAGGGTAGGGATAGGTGGGGGAAGGCTGGGAGCAATGAGCAATGAGCAATTCCTTAGCGCAGGGCGAAGTGCAACACCTGGATAGGCCTAGAGAAGACAAGGGGAGGCGCACCGTGGGCCGAGACCCGGAGGAGTACGACCCGCGGGTGGCAAGGTCAGGCCTGCGTTTGCAGGCCAGTGGGCAGTGGAGGAGGCGAGGGATGAGTGTGAGGGCGGGAAAGGACGGGCGGGGGTCGCGGTCCCAGGAGGTTGACAGGACTCGGCGAGAACTCAGAGCGCAGGACCTGGTTCCCTTGTCAACCTTTCGGAGAAGGGCTAAGGGGCCGGGCACAGGTGGGGAAGGGACCGGGTCCGCGCAGAGCTCGCCTCTCACCTCCCACGTCCGGCTCGACCCTCCTGGGGGGACCTAGCGGCCCGCCCCGCCGCCCCCGCCCCGCCTCCTCCGCAGCTCCCTTCCGGGTCACGCAGCGCGCGCGCACGGCCAGGTATCTACGGGTCCCTCCGCGGCCCACGCCGAGCGGCGGACGGCGCGCGAGCGGAGCATGCGCACTACCCGCGGGCGGCTGCGCGCCGAGGGGTCTAGGGGGCGGCGCTGCAGGAGCCCGAGATCGAGGTCTGCTTGTGTCTTTTCTGCGGAAATAGGCTGTCCTTTCCATCCAGTCAACTGGGAAGCCCCCACCCTGCTCTACGCCGGGTCTGCTTTTCTCATCCTCCATCCCGCATCATTATCATCCATTCGGAAACACAGTATCCCACACTCCCACCCCAGAATTATCCTCTCACTTTCAGTCGTGTGTCCCTGAGTTTCCCAAATCCATCCGCAATACTTTGGGCAAATTGTGCCACTATTTATTAATTAAACATTGTGCTGGTCTAAGCACTTAGCAAAACCATGCATAGAGAGAAAGACCCTCCCCCCCAATTCCTTAAATCATAGAGAACTCAACAGCCCTAAGGACCCCTTAACATTCCCATTTTCATCAAGTAGCCAGCCTTGCTTCTTGGAGCAGTTTCGGGGTTTATTTCATGATCGTATTTCCCCCCCTATGTTGAAAAACACAGCCAAAGACCCCACAGTCTGTGCACAAAAATGATACATTTATTGAAAGAGTATTTTTTTAATACAAAAGAAAGCTCTGTACATAGGACTGTGACCATGTCCACTATTCCTGGGTCAGCATCCCAGGGGAAGTAGAAACCACTTGACACACACACCCCACATTCACACACACACATTCACCCAGGCACACACACACACACACACACATACCCCAGAGCCATCAAGGAAGGGAAACACCAAGGGTCACTGCACATATAAATGCCACCTCATCCCTGACACGCATGTTTCTCCCAAGGCCACGCTCACACAACACACATTATAATCACTTTGCCTGATTCACTCGTTGGGTCTGTCTTTTGTGGGGAGGAGGAGGAGGAATTCATCAACATCTCCTCCCATGGGTGGGGGAGTGGGGAGTGAGTGAGTGGTGGAGTGAAACAAGAGCAGAGAAAAGGGGCTGGGCAGTTACAGACCTGAGTCCCAAGCTCCCCAACTCTGGCCCCTGATTTGCCATGTCCCAGCCTTGAAAACCACCCAGAAGTCCCAGCTATCTCCAGGAGAAAGCCCAGAAAGGTGACTTCCACCTTGGCACCCCAAACTGGGGCAACACAGCAATGGGGGTTAGAGGTTAGGGGGTTCTTGAATGTCGGCAAATCATCCCCTTGATAACTGGCTGTGCGTAGAATCTCCCCCACCCCTTCACTTAATCACATAAGCAGGCTCATTCCTACTGAAGGCAGACGTAAAGGGTTAATAAAACTCTACCCCAATTGCTGCCCGATTTCTGAAAAAAGCTCCCTTTCTGGATACAGGTGGTAAAGGTAGGCTCTACACAGGGTAAAAACCCTTCCCCATGCTGGCCCACCCTCAAGGTCTACCCCAAGGGAGCAAGGGGGTGGGGCATGACCCCTGTAAAAATTACATAAATACTGAGGTTACACTTAGAAAAATAAAGTCATTTTCTTCAAGGCTTTTTGTCTTAATTTAAAAAAGTTACAGTAGCTGCTCACTCTCTGGGAGAGCTGCCCATTTCTGGCTCCCCATCTCTGCACTCAGCCCAAGAGCTGCTCCCACTTGTGACCCCCATTCCTGCCTCTCCCCCCTCCCAGACCCCACCCTGCTCACTGCAACTTGGGGCCCCAGGCAGCTGCAGGCCTGGGGGAGCACAAGGCTGCAATGCCCATGTGTGTGGCACAAATGAAGTCAGTTGCCTCTGCCTGACACCCCCCACCCCACCCCCACATTTGGTCTCCCTCCTCCCTCTCCCTAACAACAGCCCTAAAGGGCAAAAAGAGGCCCAGAGCCGTGGGGCACCCTCCCAACCCTGCTGGGGCATGGCCTGAGGGCCCCTCCCCCGGCTTTCTCCTGGAAACAACCCAGAACCGGGTGACCCCAGAATCTCCCCCCACACTGGCGGCCCCGAGTTCACAGGGTGGCTCTGTCCCAGGGGCCCAGCCAGTTCTGGGGAGCCCTAAAGGGCTCCCCAGGGAAGGGGAGTTTGGGCAGGGAGGGGGACGAGAAAAACGCCATAAAAAAAAGTTAAATATTTTAAAAATATATATTTATAGATTTGTTTTCACTTCGTCTCCTCAAATAAAAAGTTCAAAATCAACTTTAAGTAAAGCAGCTGGGAGGAGGGGGGAAGACAAAGGGGAGAAGGGAACACTGGTGGTTCCCTCCAACCCAAGAGCCCCGGAGGTCCGCGGGGAGCGGAGCGGCAAGGCAGGGCAGGCGGCCCAGGAACCTGCCCAGTGCACAGGCCCAGCTACTTGGGAGCTGAAGGGGCGGAGGGCAGCGCACGAGGGAAAAAGCTCCCATCTCGCCAGCTGGCCCCTGAGGGGCAGGGGCGGGCTCCTCTGACCCAGCCTGTGGCAGACACAGGGCTGACCTGGGCTCAGCGAGGAGGCTAGAGACAGGGCCCAACTGCTTCCTCAGGGGGACCCGGTGCCCAGTCCCACAGAAGGCCTGCGAGTGGGAAAGGGGGCACGGTCCCATTGGGTAAGCTAATACTCATGGCAAACACCAAGCCAAGCTGGCGAGGGGAGTCCAGGAGGACAGCCCCACCACCAACAGAAATGGGCGGTGGGGCAGGAAGGAGGGGGATGAGGGAGGACGGGTGGAGGGCAGGCAGGCCCATTTCTTTGGCTGGAGTGAGAGGGCGTAGTCCTGTGGCTGCCCGCTCCTCCTCCCCGCCTCCCTCCTGCAGCCCGTCGACGTGTGTAAAGAAAACGTGAAAAGGCAACAATAAATAAGTGGCGCCGTCCCTGGGCCATCTGTCCAGGGCGGCGGGCGGATCATTCACTCTTGGTGCTGTGGGCGGCGTCCAGGTTCACCACCTGTAGCTCGGTGAGGTTGCTGCTGCTCCCAGCCTGCTGCCCGATCACAGCCATCTGGAGGGAAGGGGGTGCGTGAGGAGGGGGCAGGAGGGCTGACCGGCCAGCTCATGTCTCGGCTGCTGGTCGGCCTGCCTGCTAAAGGCCTGAGCAGAAAGACAGACGGGCCCCTGGGCTGGGGGTTCGGGCTCTGAACTGGTAACAGGGTCCCCCCAGGTGAAGAGACAGCAGCTGTGTGGGACAAGGTGAGAGGTGTCCCTACCTACCTGGTGAAGTTGAACTGCAGAAACAGGAATCTGCACTGTCCCTGATGGCGCTGTCAGGAACACCTGGGGGACGCCACCTGCATTGAAACCACAGAGATACTCACCTGATGCTCGAGGGGGTCCTCCAGATAGTGGAGGAGGGGCGATACAGGCACAAGTGACGGTGAGTCTCAGAGTCAGTGCCCGAGGGTAAGCGTCCCAATGTGAGGATGTATGTGTATGTGAATGTCCCAGTGGACAAGGATGGGCATCCGAGGGGGTGTGTGAGAGCATCCAGGCCTGTGTGTGCTTGCACAGGAGTACGTGTGGGCATCTGCATGTGTGGGGGGCCTGTGCATCTGCGTGGCAGGTGTGACAGAGGAAATGGTCCTTTCTTCAACCCTGTCTTCCCTCACCTTGCTCCTGGACCTGGCTGTGGGACACCTGCATGGTGGATGGCGCCTGGGAGAAGGCATTGAGCACGGTGAGGCTGCCATCAGCCAGGCCCGAGGTGGGGGCGTACATCACCGCATGGGGGCTAGAGTACATCATGTGGCCACCCACAGTGGTGGGCACGGACGACGTCATGATGGTGGCGGGCAACGTCACTGGAAAACACAGACACACGTCAGGAAACTGGTCCCCACTGATTTCCCCCATCCCACCCCAGGATTGCGATCTCTAGGGCCTTCTTGCCAAGTCCCAGGTCAGAAGCTTAACAAGACTATTATTCCTCTACTCCCTGTCATTGACTAAGAAAAGCCCAACTTTTCCCTGAACACACAGCACCTTTAACTCGACCCCATCGCTTCGTACTATTATCTGCTAAATTCTCTGTTCCCAGACCCTAAGATTAGTGACTGACCCACTCCCAGGACACTCAGATTCTTTCCCTTTAGGTAGCTCCATCGTCCCATTTTTTATTTGTTCTTATTCCTCCTCCCTCTTCCTAAATGCCCACTAACAAATTCATCTTTTTTTTTTTTTTTTGCGGTACTGGGGATTGAACCCAGGGACATCTACCTCTAAGCTCCACCCCCAGCCCTATTTTTTATTCTTTATTTTGAAACAGGTTCTCACTAAGTTGTGGAGGGCCTCACTAAGTAGCTGAGGCTGGCCACGAACCCGGATCCTCCTGTCTCAGCCTCCTAAGTACTGGGATTACAAGCGTGCGCCACCACGCCCAGCCAAATTCATCTTTTAAACAAGCACTTCTCAAATGTTAATGTGCATAATTTCCTGGGAATCTTGTTTAAGGCAGATTCTGATTCAATAGGTTTAGGGTGAAGCTTAAGATTCTGCATTTCCACAAACTCCCAGTTAATGCTGGTGCTCCCAATCTGTACACCACATTTTAGGTAATAAGGCTGAAATAATGATAAAAGTAATTTTTTTTTGTGGTACTGGGGTTTGAACCCAGGGGCACTTTACCTCCGGGCTACACCCCCAGCCCTATTTTTTATTCTTTATTTTGAAACAGGGTCTCACTAAGTTGCGGAGGCCTCACTAAGTAACTGAGGCTGGCCGCGAACCCGGATCCTCCAGTCTCAGCCTCCCCAGTACTGGGATTACAGCATGCACCACGCCCGGCTATGATAAAGTAATTTTGAGAGGGTCTAAAATGACCGGAGATACTTCAGGGGAATGATGGCTCTTCCTACAAGGAGACAGCTATTCCATAAGTCCTTCCTGGCAACTGAGCAAATATTTTATTTGGGGGCAAATAACTTCTCATCTAAATGAGGAAGAGATGGCTTTGGTGGTCCTTCTTTTCCTTCTGGAATCCACAAGCCCCACTGCAGGGAAGGATTCCAAACCTAGCCATCTTCGCCTGACTTCTCTATAAAGATTAGGCCAAAAGCCTCAGTCTCTAAGGAATTCTCTAACCTTCGATACAGGAAGGACACTGCTGGGCACCCACTGTTAGGCCTCACAGGAAGAGTCAGAGCAGGAAGGGTGGCAGGGCTGCGAGTTATACCTGTCCCGCTGGAGGAGGTCTGCGTGAGGTCTGTGCTGCTGTCGCGAGAGGGAGACGCTTGCTGTGGGGCCTGGTGCACCTGAATGGCCTGCACTGGGACCTGCTGGGCCACTGCCCCACCTACAAGACACAGAATCTTACTTGGGCCCAGTTGCCACTTGCCCCAAACATGCTTGAACACCCCAGTCCCAAGGGCTGGTCCCCAACTCCCATCACTCTCTTTTCTGGAAGCCCAACAGGTCTTTCATGCCCCGAATCTCCTCTCCAGGGGCTTTTCTCCTCCTCCTACCCCAGGCCTTGCCTCCACCTTCAACTGACCCAGGGGCTGGCACTGAACCATCAAGGACACAATCTGCCCTCTAGTCAAGGGAAGCAGTAGAATGTCCACTGTCCCTGTGGCAATGGGGGAGCAGATCTGGGCTGGCGAGACAGGCCAGAACATATAGGTGCAACTTCCTGATGAGCACAGCAGGGGTCCCAGTGGGCAGGTACACGTTGTCAAGGTCAGTAAGAGGCTCCTCAGGCTCTAACCCTTGTTCACCCTCTTTCTGAGCAGGGAAAATGGGTTCTCCTGGTGCCAACCCTAAACCCACTCTTAGCATGACCCTAAATTCACTTTTTCTTTAGTGGTACTGGGGATTGAACCCAGAGGCATTCTACCTCCAAGCTACACCCCAGCCCTTTTTAGTTTTTATTTTGAAACAGGGTCTCACTAGGTTGCTGAGAGTCTCACTAAGATGCTGAGACTGGTCTTGAACCTGCGATCCTCCTGTTTCAGCCTCCCAAGTATTAAGCCCACTCTTAGCATGCTCAATTTGCCCCAGGGAGGATGAATCTCTCCCTGCCTCTTGCAACTCACCAGGCATGAGGGTGAAGCTGGTAGGCAGCTGCATAAGGCCCCCAGAGGAGACGGGGCCACTGCCTGTACTCTTCAGCACAGTCCCGTTGGCACTGCTGACAGCACTGGGGCTGACACTAGCAGACACTGGTGCCAGGTAGTTGGTGATGGGGAAGGAGGGGCCACTGCTGACTTGCATGGTGGTAGAGGTGCTGGGCGCGGTTTGGATGGTGGAGGTGGTACCCGGCAAGTTGGTGACTGTGAACGCTGGCTTCAGTGTGTCCTATACCCAGAGTAAAGATAAAGCAGTGAGCCTCTACCAAACCCTGCCTCTGCAGAAGTTTTGTGTGGATTGAGTGAAATCAGTGTGCTAGGGTTCAAATCCTGCTCCACTGTTTATCTGCTGCCTGATCCTTGGGCAAATTATGGAGCTACTGAGCTTTTTCTTTTTTATGGTGCTAGAGATTGAACCCAGGGGCATTTCACCTCCGAGCTCCACCCCCAGCCCTATTTTTTATTCTTTATTTCAAAACAGGGTCTCACTAAGTTGCGGAGGGCCTCACAAGTTGCTGAGGCTGGCCACGAACCTGCGATCCTCCGGTCTCAGCCTCCCAAGTATTGGGATTACAAGCGTGCGCCACCACGCCCGGCTGCTGCTGAGCTTTAATTTCCTGCCTCTAAAAGAAGGATAAGGGCTGGCAGAATAGCTCAGTGGTAGAGGGCTTGCCTAGCACGTGTGAGTCCCTGAGTTCAATCCCCAGCACCCTTAAAATAAAAGATAAATAAATAAATGGATAACACCTCACCACATAGGTTGTTGTGAAGATTAACTAGGTATTTAACCTTTTTACCTGCAAGCACTTAGAGAATACTACCTAAAAGCACTTACAGAATGATTCCTAGCATGTAAGAAGACCAAAATAAATATTTGCTGCTGTTATTAAGATGGTCTTTGCCAGGCGTGGTGGTGCACACTTGTAATCTCAGTACTTGGGAGGCTGAGACTGGAGGATCCGGGTTCGTGGCCAGCCTCAGCTACTTAGTGAGGCCTTCTGCAACTTAGTGAGACCCTGTTTCAAAATAAAGGATGAAAAAATAGGGCCGGGGGTGTAGCCCGGAGGCAGAATGCCCCTGGGTTCAATCCCGAGTACTGCCAAAAAAAAAAAAAAGGTCTATTATCATTGTAACTCCCTGGATTCCCTGCCCCAGTGGACGGTGATAATCACACCCAGAGTCTGTTCCCAGCTCTGGGAACCTTCTGTGTGACCCTAAGATAGAATTACTTCCTTTTTCTGGGCCTCAGTTTTCCTCTTCCATAAACATGAGGGAGCTGGGCTACTCTATTCTTTTTAAAAGGTTCTTCCAGCCCTGATCTTCTGAGATAGGGACTGAGAGTTTTTCAGGGAACTCGGGATTTGAGAGACATTGTGGAAGTTTGGCAATGAAGAACTTTATGCCAAATGCTTAAGAATTAACCTACCAAGGAACTTACTCATCCATCAGAATTTCCTACTGCTACAAGGGCCTGAAAAGGATTATAGGTGATAGGAACTAAGGGAAGGGGGAGCCTGGAGTACTGACTCTGTCCCCTCAGGGAGCCTCTGTTCTTAGAAGAGGAAGGAGGACACCAGGAGCTGACAACCGAGCCACCAAGCCTAGATCCAAACCGAGTCAAACCAGCGGGCCCAAAAGCTGGGGGTGTGGGTCAGAGAAAGGGATGTTTGCTAAGTCGCTGGGCTAAAGGCCTCTGATTGGCGGAGACGTTGCTAAGGCAAACAGTGCCGCTTTCTCCCATTGGCCAGTTAGTTAAGGGCACCGGAAGGTGGAGCTCCCCAGACAGCAAGGAGGAAGCCCCGCCCCCTCTCCTTACCGGGAAAAGGAAGGGGGAGGCGTAACTAGGGCCGGCATCCCTAGCAGCAGGCTCCTTAACTGTCCAGGCCCCGAGATCCAGAAGGGGTAGGCGGCTAGCTAGCAAGGTAGTCCCCCAGCAGTCAGCCAGCCCCCTGCCAACAGTGCTGGGTTCCCAGGACCCTGGGACCCAGAGTGCTCCCTTCCTACTCCCAGCGACCCTGCCTGCCGGGAGGGCAGGGCTAAGCTACACCCCCGCCCCCAGCAGGGAGACAGCTGGCGGGAGGAATGCAAAGGCCCTGCCAGGCAGGCGGGCTGCGGGCGGGCGGGAGGCGGCCTGGAGCCCGAGCCGGCCTTATATGGGCACGGAGGCCGCCCGCTTATCTAGGGAGCCGGCCTCCTGTCAGGAATGGAGGATGGACACCTGTCCCCTAGGATAAGGGGCACTAACCCCGCTGTACTTCACATCAGTGGGCACCTTTCCACCTACACTTGGCCAGGGAGGGAAAAGGACCCCCTTCCCTTCCCTCCTGTCACATAGGCGACCCAAACACACCTTGGTCTCCCCACTGCTGTCAGACTCCGACACCTGGTAGGTGAGATCTGTCTCTTCAAAGCCAGTGGCACTCATTCTCTGGTCTGTGGTAGGGTCTGAGCGGGGTGGAGAGTCTGGCGAGTTGAGGCAGGTCTGAATCAGTGCCTTGCCGGTGTCACTGGTGATCATGGGCTGCAGTTTGCGGGTGGCAAAGGTATACACATGTCCTGTCTCACTGGCCACCAACAACAGCACCTGTGTCCCTGTCAGCGTGGACAGCTCATAGGCCTGGGAAGGTGGGGAGGGAGATGGGCAGGTCAGCAAAACTTTTTATCTTGAACTTCCTCAGGAAGTAGGAAAGAGAAGAATTACACCGTGATCACCAGCGCCCACTCCCATAATGACCTTCATCTCTAGTGACTCTGGAGGGGGGGTGTCCTAGCAGGGTATATGAAGGTGAGCTGGGAGCCTCAAAACTACCCATGCTTCTTCTTGGAGGAACAACACATACCCCAAGCAGACAGTCCCTGTCCCCACCCCTCTTCCCCCTTCCAGGGATGGAGCATATAACCTCAAGGGACATGGAGGGTCCCAGTTAGCTGTTCCCCAACACAGCGTGGTGCCTGGAGCCTCACTTCCTCCTCACTGTCATAGAGACAGGGCCAGATCCCTACCACACTGGAATTCACACCCCACATTAGTGATAAAGGACCACCTAAGCCCCAAACTGTCTCGTGTTTCTTCCCAGGCCCTAACCTGTTGCCAGAGCCTAACTTTTCCTTCTGCCCTATAATACTGTACTAACCTTTTTACCGTCTTTGTCTTGGGAAGGGGGAATAAGGAAAGAAAAAAGGAGGAAAGATAGCTTCCCTTCATGTACCACCTTCTCCCACAACTTTCTCTGCTAATGATCAAGTGACAAGGGACACTGATACAAGAGTGTCTGCAGTGATGGGAGAGGGAAGCTAGATTAGCACCAAATACTCTGTCCGGGAAGGAGACCCCAGAGATGCCATTCTATTCCAAACAAAGTTCCACAACCCACCCTGGAAGCACTCGGTTTTCTATATGGCACAGATAAAAACACCAGCCAATGTTTCCAAGGCTGTAGCTTATTTCCAAGTTCCTATGCTTCTATCCCTTCCCACATCTTCTCTGCCCCAAGATGACCCCTTCCCTCACCACTTTTCACTGGATAACTGGCTAGAAGAGGAGGAATTTCTAGGTACCTCTACAAACCTCCCTGACGTTCCCCCAAACCCCAAGCTCAGATTTCCCACTAGGGCTGGAAACATTACTTGTCCCAAAGACAGGCGATTCTGTAGCCACCCCTGCCAGGAGCATGAGCTTTCCAATGGAAGCAACTGAAGACACATGGCCAGGGCGGGACTTGGTCCCCGCTAGCTACTCAAGGCAGCACCAGCTCTCTCACCTGGTCCCTAGCCCTGCCGGTCCTTCCAGCGAGCACTACTCTAGCCCACCTTCCTCCCACACAAGCTCGCTCCCGGTGGTCACCCAGCTCCGGCCTCCTCACCTTATTCCCGGAACACCGGAGCGCACTGGACCTATTGACCCCCGCGTCTCGTTATCCACCTCCCCAAGCACGGCCACATGGGCCCTCTTCCTCTCTCGCGCCGGTCACTCCCACCTCGGCGCCTTTCCTTTCTCCTCCGGACGTTCGCGGCATCTCCCCTCTCCCCACATTTCCCTGGCGGCCCCTCCCCTTTCGCCCTTCCGGGGTAACAACCATCCCCTCCCACACACCTCCTGCGGACTCGCCGCCTCTCACCTCCGCCTCGGCTCTGCCAAGCTCCCGGGCTCCCCCTGCGCGTACCCACCCTCCGGGTCCCCCGTGGCCGGCCAGCCTCGGGCTCCGTACCTTCTTCATGATGCCGGTCTTCCTCTTGCTGAAGGTCGTGTAGCGCCGCAGCTTGTTGTCGATGAACTCCATCTTGATCTTCACCCGGCCCCGGGTCTTCTTACCCGGCTTGGCCCCGCTCACCGCGCCGCTCACTGGTCCGTAGCCCCCGGCGGCCGCCGCCGACGCCTCGGGCCCACCGACCACCACGCCGAGCTCCATCTCGCTCAGGCTCCTCTTCAGGCCGCGCCGCTCTGCACCCAGCTCCTCCTCCTCGCCCGACTCCGAGTCTCCCTCGCTGCCGCTGTAGAGGGCCCCCGCGGTGGGCGCCGGGGTGGTGGCGGCCGCTGCAGCAGCCTCCCGCTCGAGGCGGCCCGGTCCCGGCCCCGCGCCGTTCCCCGGGACCCGGCCCCCGTTAGCCCCACGAGTCCCGCCGCCTCCACTGCCCGGCCGCCCCGTCGGGGTCCGGTTCAGGCTGCCCCCCAGGGCCGAACCCCGGCCCAGAGCCGCCGCGGCCCCAGCTTGGCTCGGTAACATGGCGCTCAATGCAGGAGGACGCACGGGCAGTCAACGAGGAATCGGAGCCGCCGCCGCTGCCGCCATCAGCTTCCCGGCTAAACCCGGCGCTCCAGCTGCTGCTCGTGCGGCTATCGTTGCTGTGGTCGCCGCAGCGAACCCGGGGCCCGTGCACGCCCGGGCCGACCTGGGCCCTCACTTTCCTGCCCCTGTGGCCCGGGTTGCCCCAGGCCGCGCGCAGCGCCCCCTGTCCGTATGCTAGGGCGGCGCGCCCGGCGGCAGTCAGCGTCCCCCGGGGGGCAGGGGCTGCTGGCCGCGGCCGAGACGGCGGGTGGAGGGGGCCGGGACCACGCGCTGGCGGCGGAGGGATCCCCCGACCCTTCCCCCCATATAAAGAGATACAATGTTTCCTTTTATGGCGAGGCTGCTCCTTATATGGTGAGCCCCAGCGCCCCCGCCCTATTGGTCCGCGGTACCGAAACCTCCGCTCCTCATTGGTCCACAGTGGGGGCGCTTATTTGCATAAACATGCCGAACTCGCTGCTGTCATCCCGCGTCAGACCGCGATTCCGAAAGGGGAGGAGCCGACGTCCCTTAAAGGAACCGGACGGGAGGCACAACTCCGCCCCCCTGGATCAGGGACTGGTAGAATTGGGAGGGACCTGCAGAGAGGAAGCCGGGCAGAGGACTGAAGCGCTGTCTTGCGGAGGAGAGGGAGCTGAAAACAAACACTTGGGGAGCCCCTGAGTAGATTGAGGGCTTGTAGTAAATGAGAAGATGCAGCCCGATTCTGACGGAATGCAGAGATTGATTGGGGCACTTCCCCACGCCTTCCTGATACTGGCCGAGAGGAGGGAGCTTGGGTGCCCGGTGTTTAGACTCCTTGCGCCCACCAGCTCCACGCCAACCCTCCCGCCCTCGACTGCCCCTTCCTTTCCCTTTTTTCAAGGGATCAACACTTTCCCACCAGTCCAGCCCCCGGGTCTTCATTCATCATCCTCTGCACTGGGGCGTCTTTGGCAAATGTACGTCTGGGAAAGGCCGTGAGAGAGAGAGAGGCAGTTTTCCTCCCGTCCCTGCTAGGGGCTGGGAGGAGAGATGGAGATCAGTGAAGACTTCCAGCTGCAGGCTGGGCTGGAAGAGGGGGTGGTCCCAGGGATGAAGCATGCCCCACAGTCAGTGCAAAGGCCTGAGAGAAAGTGTAGCCAGATAGAAAGTTTAAACAAGGGACTGAGGGGACATGTGCACGCGTCCTTTTCTGGAAAGGCAAAGAAAGCCCAGGAAAGGGAAAAAAAATTAAGATTAGAATTGGGGTGCTGCAAAGCCCAGGTTAAGATCGGGTCTTTGCTCCGAGGCAGTAAAAATTGCTTGGACTTTTAGCTGTTACAGAAATTTTTCAGCCGGGCGTGGTGGCCCATGCCTGTCATCCTAGTACTTGGGAAGCTGAGACAGGAGGATCGCAGATTTGAGACAAGTAGTGAGACTCTCATCAGCCTAGGGAGACCCTGTTTAAAAGTAAAAATAAAGCCGGGCGTGGTGGCGCACGCTTGTAATCCCAGTACTTGGGAGGCTGAGACCAGAGGATCCGGGTTCGCAGCCAGCCTCAGCTACTTATTAAGGCCCTCCGCAACTTCGTGAGACCGGTTTCAAAATAAAGTATAAAAAATAGGGCTGGGGGTGGAGCTCGAAGGTAAAACGCCCCTGTGTTCAATCCCCGGTACCGAAAAAAAATTTTTTTTAAATAAAAGTAAAAATAAAATAGGGCTGGGGTTATAGCTCGGAGGTAAAATGCCCCAGGGCTCAATCCCCAGTACCACACACACACACACACACACACAAGAAATTATTCAAACCTAGAAAATCTAGAATCTGCCTCTTGCTAGTCCTGTGCGTAGAAACAAGTGATTCGATCTTTGCAAACTCCATACTCCCCAATACTGACATCCATCTCAAGATGTTTTGAAAGCAGATTTAATGAGATAAACAGTAAAGCACACAATAAATGACCAGTTAGTAGTTAATAGTAGCTATGTAGGTAAGTCACCTCATTCCAGGAATAAACATCCTGGTGTGTTTAAGGGGATGGAAGAGGGTGATGATTCCTGCCTTAAAAGTTGTTTGAAGATTAAATAAAGCAGTTGGTTGTGATTTATTAGTGGTCCTGATAGTGATATCAATTTAGTATACTGCAACCAGCATTTATTTATTTATTTATTTATTTTGCGGCACTGGAGATTGAACCCAGGGACATTCTACCTCCGAGCTATATCCCCAGCCCTATTTTTTTATTCTTTTTTGTTTGTTTGTTTGTTTTTGGGTTTTTTTTGGGGGGGGAGGCTGATACCAGAGGATCTGGGTTCACGGCCAGCCTCAGCTAACTTAGTGAGGCCCTTCGCAGCTTAGTGAGACCCTGTTTCAAAATAAAGAATTAAAAAAAAATAGGACTGGGGATGTAGCTTAAGGTAGAATGCCCCTGGGTTCAACCCCCAGTACCGCAAAAAAAAAAAAAAAATTTTTTTGAAGTAAGAATAAAAAAAAATAGGGCTGGGGGTGTAGCTCGGAGGTAGAATGTCCCTGGGTTCAATCCCCAGTACTGAAAAAAAAATCTAAAAAAAAAAAAAGGCAAGGGAAGCTGAGCCTCCTGTCTCAAAATAAAAATTAAAAAAAAATTAAAAGGACTGGGAATGTAATTCAGTGGTAGAGTGCACCTGAGTTCAAACCCCAGTGCTGGGGGGAGGGGAAGAAGGAAAAATATTGTTGCATAAAAATTGTGTTTGCATTAAATATAGACTGAATCATATGAAATTGTCTTTTTTAAAAAAATGGGGATTGAGCCTGGGGAGGGTTACTTCTGAGCTTCAACCCCAGCCCTATTTTACTTTTTTTTTTTTTTTTTTGCGGTACCGGGGATTGAACCCAGGGGCGTTCTACCTCCACGCTACACCCCCGGTCCTATTTTTTATACTTTATTTTGAAACCGGGTCTCACGAAGTTGTGGAGGGCCTCACTAAGTAGAGAGAGAGAGAGAGAGAGAGAGAGAGAGAGAGAGA
>PVJS01048654.1:0-14972 GCA_004027185.1 Glis glis
AATAAATATCATCAAAATGGCCATTCTCCCAAAAGTGCTCTACAGATTCAATGCAATACCCATTAAATTACCAAAGTCATTCTTCACTGACATAGAAAAATCTGTTCTTAAATTCATTTGGAACAACAAAAAACCCAGAATAGCCAAAGTAGTTCTCAGCAACAAGAACCACGTAGGAGGCATCACAATACCTGACTTCAAACTATACTACAAAGCCATAGTAATAAAAACAGCATGGTATTGGCAGAAAAGCAGACACATAGACCTATGGAGCAGAATAGAAGACTCTGAAACAAACCCACACACCTACAGCCAATTGATTTTTGACAAAGGGGCTAAAAACACCCAATGGAAAAAGGATAGCCTCTTCAAAAAATGGTGCTGGCAAAACTGGCTAACCATATGCAGAAAAATAGAAATAAACCCCACTTTCTCACCCTGCACTAGAGTCAACTCAAGATGGATCAAAGACCTAGAAATCAGACCAGAGACCTTGCAGCTACTCGAAGAGGGCATAGGCCCAACACTTCAACACATAGGCACAGGTAAAGACTTCCTCAACAAGACCTCAAAGACACAGGAAACTAAAATGAGGATTAATACGTGGGATTGCATTAAACTTATGTATCTTTTCTTGGAAAAAAATATATGCTGTAATTTGAACATACATAGTTTTAACCTTCCTAAAATATTTGATACAGATTTGGATATGATGTTATTACTTTTCATTTCATCTAATATATAAAACCCAGTTGACCTCTCTTTCCTTGTTTTCCCCCATATTTATGTCTCTATCTTTCTCTCTCTCTGTCTCTATACACATACACTGATGCACCTGTATCACTATATCTATCTAATGGACTATCTATGTCGTGTGTATATATTCTTGAGATACGTATAATTGTGTTTGTGGACATGTGTTTTGGGATCATGTTATAGATACAGAGGATTATTCTCAACACTTTTGGTTTCATATGCATTTTTATGGTTTGCCCATGTTGCTGTATTATCTATTTCCTTAATGCCTATTATTATTACATTGCTTTTTTTAACACAAAGAATGATGTCTTGCACATAGTAGTATTTATTAAATATTGGCTGTTAAATGCAATTATCACATATCATTTACACTTCCTTTGTGTTGGATACCTGAGCTGCTAACAGAAACAAATTTTGAAAAATGTGAAATGAACATTTACTTTTAAAAAGTCCCTGATTGCATTTCTGATTTGAAATTAGAGCTTCATAGTTATTCTGATGACTGCTAACACAGCACTTTGAAAGCTGGTATACTTTCTAAAGTAAAGATTAAAATCTCCAGTGTCTCACTAGAAATCCTGCCACACTTGCACGCCACTATCTCATTGTTGAGGCACATATATGCATACACATATCAGTGCATGCACACACATGTTAATGTTCACTACAATGCATTCATTTTTTAATGTTTGGTTATCACAGTAGCCTGATGAACTAATTCTTTTTCTCCAATTGCAGCTTTAGTCAAATTCAGATATACTTCCAGAGATGCAGTTTATTCATTTTTATTAAAAAAAAATCAACAAGAGAACCACAGATTGAAAAATAAGTCAGTTTGAAGGAACAGAAAGATATTGACAAAAAGATATACATGAAATAACCCATGTATAGGAGAAGTTGGTAGGATTGAAGACTGACAAATTTTAGGTCACGATTAATAACAAAAATAAAAAGTATGGCATCCTTTCCTGGGTCACTTGAGGACACAGTCTCAAGTTTGAGCCTCATCTTTAATCAGACAAATTGACTTTTCTTGATGAATTTTCTCTTCTCTTGAGTTTTTGGGAAGAAAAATGATGTCAAAAGAAAGTTGCTTTTTAAATTGAATCTTCCACTCAGAAATGGAATAGCACCAAGTTGGATCTTAATTAAAATGAATTCCCTAAGACTTGTAGACTTAAAATTCCTAAAAAAAAAAAAAAGAATCAGACATACAACATTTTTTACCAATCATTTTTTCATGAAGAAAGACTTTCTATCATGATATTTTGGTAAAAAATATGCAATTTGTTTGACTCCCAAATACTTAGAGATAAATATTGCAGTGTGTTGACTAAAGGTTAAGTACATGTGCCCGTTATCATTTTGAATAGTCATTGATAGTGGCAGCTATAAGTATACAGTCCAAAACTAAGTGGTGGGCATTTAGATAATTACTGAAAACCATCTGTGTGCTTTTAATTTCATAGCCCTACTTCTTGAGTGCTCATGCTTCTAAGAATTCAACACTCTTTCTCTTAAGAAAAATATATTTAATATAAAAGGGCACCCCGTAACCTAGCTCTACAACTCACGCATTTTTGTTCTAACTGCTTTGAATGGATTTTTTTCTTTCCCAAATAAGACTGTTTCTGATGTTCAGTGTTTCTCAGAACTAAAAAGTCATGTTGAACTTGCTTTGAAATTACATCATTTTTCCAAGTATTTAATCTTTGAGTAATGTTTAGTCTTTCTTTTTTAGAAGTAAATATGTTCCAACTATTCTTTGCTCTCAAAATTCTAATTCAAATCATTTTTGCATGAACACATTTCACCAAGCACCCTATATAATAAGCATGAACTGTCAATTCCTGTAATTTTGAGGCAATTTCCATATGTTACACTGTTATTATGTTCCTGTAGGCTAATTGGTAATTACACCTAAACTGGGGTGCTTTGGAAATATAACATACTCTTGAGGGAAAATTATCTGTAATTCTCCACAATATTGTTTATTATTCCACTTAGATGCTTTATAATTGAGTTACATCACATGCAAGATATATTTGTCCTTTTTTATTCTTTTATACTTTTATTGGTGCATTGTAATTAGACATCTTAGTGAGGTTCAAAGTCACACAAACAAGCACTCACACAGGTCTTGATGTATTTCACTTTAGATCCTGCCTGCCACTCACCCCTCCCCATACATAATAGTGAGATTGGTAGCAATACCTTCATATATGGGCACAGAATAATTTGAATTGTTTCTTTCATCAGTTCTTCCTTTTCCCCTCCCCACTCCTTCTGCCTATCCCTTTCCACATTCTACCAGTCACTCTCCCCAATTATCTAAAGTCCCTTCTGTTTCCTATTTTTCTCTAGCTTCCCTATATGAGAGAACAGATACAATCCTTGACTTTCTGAGACTGGCTGATCTCATTTAGCATAGGATCTCTAGTTCCATCCATTTTTTTGTTGTCCTTTATGGCTGAGTAAAATTCTGTTGTGCATGTATACCTTATTTTGTTATTCATTCATCTGTTGACAGACATGTAGATTGGTTCCATAATTAAGCTTTTGTGAATTGTATTGCTATAAACATGGATATGCATGTATAACTGTAGTATTCTGACTTTAATTCTTTTGGAAAGATACCAGGGAGTGGTATAGCTGGATTATATGATGGCTGCATTCCTAGTCCTCTTTAATAATATGCTTAGAACACATTAGGTTAAATTCTTAGTAATATTAGATTAATATAATGAATAGTCAACAAAATGAATGGAAATGACCCTTTTCTTTCTATCCTGATGCAAGTCAGAAAGATAGTATAAAATATGTCTTACAAAGGAGGCACAACAGAAAAATGTCCCTCTTCTACTTTTGTGCTTATATTAGATCTAAGAATTTGTTGCAGTTGCATAAATGCCCTCTCACCAAGGACTGCCAGAAATACACTTGTAGCCACACAATTTGGGTTTGTTCTTTGTTATGTGTATGGGAGGAATTTTACTGAGATGCTCCACACCACAAGGAACCATGAAGCATCTCAGTAAAAGGATGTTAACAGGATCTTACTGAATTTTGTCTTGTATTACATGATCTGGGCGGAAACATAAGGAAGCAGAGCCTTGTGGATTCATCGATGTTGGGTAGCAGGGGTCATTCTGTGATTGGGTATCTTAACAACTCTTATATAGAGGGAGGAAAGTTTAGGTCAAGTCTAAAATGTCTGTAACTGGAGAATAAACAGAAGTCACCTAAGGGAGCCAGGACAGGAGGATACTTGGTCACTTATGCAGTTTGGTCAAAATCAATGTCTCGTCTATGTTCATGCATGATTATAGAGAGGTCGTATCTGTTCTGTTCCATTATGATTACAAAGTGGCCTAGTCTAATGTCGACATTCTATGAAATTCTGTTCAATAGGTGGACACCAAGGCCAAGCTGTGAAATTCAGACCAGCTGCCAGCAACACCATGGTCCAGCTGGCAGCACAAGGCTAGCTCCTAGATTTCAGGACTCCTCCGCTTTCCCAGTTATTATCAGAACCAATCCAGATTTTAATCTTCTATAAGGTCAAACATCTATACTAGAAGTTGGAAATAAAATGAAGAGTAAGCATCCATGTGGTGAACACTTTTCCCTCTTATTCTCATTTTTTCTCTAGCCATATTGGCCTTGCTTTCCGCCATCTACCATGCCTAGCAACTCCCCACCTTCGAGTCTGTTATTATCTCTACTCATAATCTTCAAATTATATGCTTATACTTATTATTGATGTCTTTCCTTAAATATCTGAAAAAGAACATTCTTCATCATATAATTGAAAATGGCCTTCACTATCCTTTCTCATCTATTCCTCTCTTTCCTTTTTACTATTAATAGTCTCATAACACATCATAATCTATAGGGTACAATGTGATGCTTCAATATGTGCAAATGATTTAAAATGATTAAATAAAGCTAATTACAAATTCAGCACCTCACTTGAATGACATTTATTCTGGTATGTTATTGGGAATTTACTCTCTGAGTTATTTTGAAATATACATTTCATTATTACTTATTATAGTCACCCTGCTGTGTCTTGGATCTCTGAACTGTTTCGCCTCTCCATCTGAAATATTGCATTCTTTGATAAACAATTCCTCATTCTCCTCTTTTCCACCATTGCCTTTTATTGCCTCTTACCCTTTGGTAACCATCATTCTACTCACTACTTCTATGAGTTGAACTTTCAAGAATTATCCATATAAATGAATTATGCAACATTTGTCTTTCTCTGCCTGGCTTATTTAACTCAGCTTAATGTCCTCAAGATTCACCCATGTTGTAGAAAATGACAGGAATTTTACCTTCTTAAGGCTGAGTAGTATTCCATTGTGTATATATACCACATTTTCTTTATCCATTCATTAGTTGATATACACACAGGTTAATTACATATCTTGGCTATTGAAAATGGTGCTGCAATGAACATGGGAGTTCAAATACTCCTTGAATTCTTTCTTGCTTTCCATTATACTTATTAATCCTAGAAATTACCTTGTATAGTTTTTATATATCTGTCTGGGTAGGTTTGCCCTTCCAAAAAGAGAAGGGGTACAAAATTAGGAACAACATTGATTATATTTACTACTTTTTCCTCTGGCACATGAGAGGTGCTCATTAAAGACTGAATGAGTGGATAAATATAGAAAGTGGATTTAATTGAGTCATGTGTCCTTAAATATTCTCAATGTTGCATAATCTTCAGAAGAAGGAATATTTCTAAGTTAGAAAGATGCAAAACAAACATAAAAAGAAAACATCTTCTATTCTCCAGGAAATGGTGTCCAGGAATTGAGAGCATCCTTGAAGTCAAGCCATGTTGGCATAATTATGATCATTATCCTGTATGCTTTCCCTTATCTTCCAGGACTATGCACCTGAAGCAATTAAAATCAACTGCTTTTATACTTAAAGGAACACGTTAATTTCATAGCACACTATGATTGTGGGCTAAAGGTTTCCATGTAGGAGCACTTTCAAGCACATGGGAGAAAGTAATTTAGCTGATTGATTGTGTATGATTAATTTTGGCAAGCGACATTTGTGACAAACTCATCTGCCTAGTCCTACTGCAGGCAGCACAGACTTGTATGTAAGCACAGATGACAAGACTGAAGAACACGTTCTGTCCTCTCCTATGTGCAGGGAAGTACTTACTGCCTGCTTTCCTCTTGTTGACAAGTTTATGCAGGCATTTTGGATTCCAGCACAGGATAAACTCAGGCTATTTGTATAGGCACAACTTGGCATGGAGAAGAAAAGCAAAACAAATAAGTTAATATTTCTATGGCTATCTAGCTGGAGATTTGACAATGGTCATGGTATTAAAAATAAAGTACAGCCATATTACAGGGTTTTGAAATTTAGGCTCCACCATTAGGTTCTAATCCCCTATGTAGTTTGCAGCTCTCTTGACCATGTTGAAATGGAGTCCTCTGGAGAGATAATTTGCCATGGGCTTTCTGATTGTCCTATGTCAGCCTTTAGTTTGAAATATCTTTTCAAATTTGTGTCTACAGTGAACATCCTTGGAAGA
The DNA here is from genome assembly GCA_004027185.1 of Glis glis. Lineage (NCBI taxonomy): Eukaryota > Metazoa > Chordata > Mammalia > Rodentia > Gliridae > Glis > Glis glis. Next base: position 6,332 of record PVJS01048654.1, read on the forward strand.
AACCTGTAGTATCCCTTTCTGTGGCAGAGGGTAGATTTGGTTCTAGACCAGGATGAAGGTGATGTCATTTTATGGGATAAGAGTGGACATATTTTCTAGTAGCTCTTCTAAATGATTTGGATTTTCTAAGTGCAGCATTCTTTACATCTGTGCCCACTTCATAGGGAACATTGACTTGTGCCTGCTTACATCATCACTGTGGTACCTATGGAAAAGCTGCAAGAGGGCCTAAAGTAATGTGAAGTGTGTATGTTCTGCTGTATCATGAAAAATAAAGTCCTTTATCTCAGGCTCGGGACACTTGCATCTTCTCTCCTCATATTTGAGACTGTAAGAGACTAATTTGATATCTTTCAGGTAGGATAAAGTATCAGACCCTCCGTAATTCTTGGCAGTCTTTCCATGTTTAGAAGTGATGTCACACAGTGGCAGGGAATATGTGTTTATGTACACACACACACACACACACACACACACACACACATATATTTACACACACACTATGTTTTAGCTCTGCCATGGGATGCTACTTCCTGTATGTGGACTACTATTTATCATCTACAAAGTGAACAGCGTCCTGACCATTCATATGCTTCAGAATAGGTAAAATCAGTTGATGATTATGTACAATTCAGCATAACATTAGTTATAATACCATTCCTTTGTTTCTTATTTAGCTAGTTAAAGATGTGTAGGTGATGAAGTAAGAAATTTTATTAGATAATAAAACAAAATTAAGTTAATTAAAACCCAATATTTTATCCAGTTTTAGGCACGAATGTCTTCTAACTGACTTTATAACTAGTTTGGATACATGCTACAATTGTTTCCTTAAAAATACATAGGAAGAACAATAATTTCAGGTTTATTTTAAGGGTGTAAGTTTTTTGTTTGTTTGTTTGTTTGTTTTGCATAGTGGTATAGAGTAGAAATGAACTAACTTGTTTCCATACTGCAGAGGCAAAGGCAACTCTTCTTACACTTGCTTCTTATACTTACTTCATCACTGGGCCAAATCTGCTTTATTTTGTTACTAATGTCAAGCACCTTATTTAAATCACCACATTTTTCTTTATTAAGATATATTTTAGAATTGGCACTTCAAACAATATTGAGGTACGCTCTTAGTCTGTTTAGTCTGTTCATAGTTCTAAAGGTTGTGAAACCAAAACTCAAGGTGCCACAGATTTGATATCTGGTCAAAGCCAATTTCCTGGTTCATAGGAAAGATTGTGAAACCCCAAATCAAGCCACAAATTTGGTATCTGGTGAAATCCAATTTCCTGGTGCCTTCTTTCTGTGTCTTAACTTAGTGGACGTGTCAAAAAAGGAGACTTGGACTGTTTTAAAAAGAACACAAATCCCATTCATAAAGGTTCCACTGTAATAACCCAATCATATCCACAGAGCCCCACATCTTGACATCACTACTTTGGAGGTTAGGGTTTCAATATGTGAATTTGGGAAGAGGAGACACAAACATTCAGACTGTTATCCAGCACTGACTCATCACGAGAAGACAAAATGATGCTTCATGCCTAAATTCTGTCTTTCCAGACACGCATTACTCATCATGGGGAAGTGTACAAATTTACTTTATGTTTGCTGAAATATGACTAACAGTTGAATACTCTGTGATCATATGAATGCCTTCCTAAACCAACTGGAAGCCTTTCAGAGAGTCCAGGTATATAGTTGACATTCACCATAATGTGCTAGGCACTGCACTATGGTTTTTCTGATTACTAAGCACAATATTTTGTATTTTTCACGTACTTGTTTTTTTCTCAGCCCACATTACTAATGTCCTTTCTTCAATTAGATTGAAGGAAATGTTAACTACCTCTAGTAGACCACTGGTTATTGAGTGCTCTTTAACAGTTTTTAATAGCAATGTGAACCTCTTAGCAGACACTCAAGGCTCTTTAAAAATATGAGTAGAAAACACTGCTCAGAGATGTTTTGCTTTTATTTTGTTGAGTAAACTGTATTACTTTCATTTAGATGATGAATTAAGCTGAAAAAAAGACAGGCTTCAGGAATAAAGTCTTAACTTCCATTTTAAACTATAACCTGTTTTCTAAAACAATAATTCTGTGTTCTCATCTCATCAACACCCAGGGGTCTTGATGTGAACAATTCCTTTTCTCAAATGAAATGTACTTTAATATTGTGTCAATCAGGGTTTTTTTGTATTTTCCAAGGTGACATATACAAATCACAAGATACTTCTCCTTTCTTGCACCAAGAAAAATTTATTATGATGACAAGAATATGAATGTAACAATATGAAAATCATTAAATATAATGGAGAAAGATGAAACTGGGAATGTAAGAAAATGGTACCAAATGGAGATTATGTTATATTTTATGAACTATTCTATATATACGTAAGAAAAAAGCCAATGTCTGTCTCTAAATTTTCCAGCAGCCACTAGACAGGAAGAAACAGAATAAATGATAGATATCAGTATATCCATGACGTAAAATGAAAGCTCATGGAAGGACCGAATTGTTCATGAGTCTGAGAAAAGGCATACATATTTCCTAAGGTTTGTTATGAGTAGATTTTTATAATGTGTTCTATAATGCATAAACAATGTAGCTGCAATTTAGTCTAATCTTAGAAACCTAAAGGAGCCCATGAAGACCCAAACTTTATTGGCATAACTTCATTGAACTAATAGTATTCTAAAGATAATGTTTATATATCTAAGGACTTAAAGCCAAGTAGGAAGAAGGTGAATTAAGTTGATATTTATGAGTGAAAGCAAGACACATGACTGTCAACCTGCACCTCCGTCATCTTTCACCGTAGGCAGAATTTTAAATGTGTTTGAATATCATCTTTCCATTGTCAATACTTAGAATGACAAACTTGCTCCAGTTTTCTGGAATTTCCTGGTTTTCACATTGAAAGGCCTACAATCATGGACATTCCTTAGTTCTGGGCAAATCAAGATCATTGGTCACATTGGCAATCACCTGTACCAACTTGTGTTCTTTCCCTGGAGTATTCTTTTTACACTTTAATTTTTACAATGGAACATCAAAACACTACTGAAGGTATTTCCTGAAATCCCTGGGGAAATCTTTCATACTCCTTCACTTTCATTCTCACAGAACTTAGCTTATAAGTCTGTCGAACACTTGGCTCATTCTTGTGTCTATATATCTAATTCTACATCAAGCTGAATTCAAGTGCCACGCTACACCTTTTAAACAGCAGGGAGTGTATTACACAGAAAAATGGTACCACAAATGCTTGATATAAGAAATTAAACTCATTAGTTCATTTTGTAATGCGTACATATTAAGAACCATTCTGGTTAAGCATTTTTGGAAAAGATGCCTGAAGCTATTCATATAATCTATGACAGTGTAAACTTCTGGCATTGTAAGTCATTTAGCCTTTTACATTATCAAGAGACTGTCTATCCATAAGTGCTATAACTTCAGTTTGTGAATTAAATATATGCAGATGCAGGACGTGTCAAGCATCCATAAATAGCTAGAATATAATGAAACATATGAGATGAGCACCACCATCTTAGATAAAGCATACTACATAAGATAGGATAGTGAAGAATGACATCACCTCACGCCCATTACAGTGACTACAAAGACAACAAAAGATAAGTGTTGATGAGGATGTGGAGAGATTGAACTGTCTATATCCTGCTGGTGGGAATGTAGAATACTATAGCCATTATAGAAAACAAGGAATTTGTCAAAAAAATAAAATTTAAACTACCATCTGATCCAATCCATTTCTGGCTCTATATCAAAAAGAATTGAAATCAGAATCTCAAAGAGTATGTTAGTTTTTCACAGCTGTCAGCAAAATATCTGACAAGAACAACTTAGAAAAAAATTTACTTTGTTTCTTTATCATTTCCATATTACTGTTTTTTGTTTTGTTGGTGCATTGTAATCATACATCATGATAAAGTTGAGAGTGATGGAAGATGCATGCACACAGCATTTGGTGAGCCCTCCCCCAGTTCCCATTCCACTCCCTTCCCCTCTCTACCCCCCCTGATGACATTGTGATTGGCATTGATAAATGTGTGTATGTACATCATGTCCATTGAAGTGTTTCCCTCTTTGAGTCTTCCTCCCCCCTCCTGCCTTCTAACTGAGGGAGACGGGAAAGATTTGTTTTGGCTCACGATGGTAAAGGATTCAGTTCATGCCAGACTAGCTCCAAGGCAGAAGAAACATGGTGAAAATTGTGGCAAGGAGAAATTGCTCACCTCATGGCAGGTGGAAAGCAGAAAGAGAGGAAGGGGCCAGGGAGAAAATAATCCCTTCCATGGCATGTTCTCAATGACCCAATTCCTCCAACTAGGTTCCACCTCCCAGTACTCTATCCAGGTATCAATGGATTAATCCACTAAATGGATTAATGTACCGATGAGGTTAGAGCCCATATGATCCAATCATTGCCTAATAGCTCCACCTCTGAGCCTTGCTACATTGGGGAAAATCCTTTCAACACATGAGCTTTTGGGAAACATCTCAGATCCAAACCATAATAAAGAGATATCTGCACCCCTTATTCATTATATCATTAGTAACAAAAATCAAGATAAGTGTCCATTGATAGATAAGTGGATAAAAAATTCACAATATACATATATACACAGACATAAATACATGCAATGGAATATGATTTGGCCTTGAAAAAGAGGAAATCTTACTACTGAAACAATAAATGAACCTGGAAAAAATTTTGCTAAGTGAAATAAACCATATATAGGAGGACAAATGTTGTTGACTCCATTTATATGAGATATCTGAAATAGTCAAACTCATAGAAGCAGAAAATAGAGTGGTGGTTAACTAGGTCTATGGAGAGGGGAAATGGAGTCAGCGGATATAAAATTTCTATTATAAAAAATGAGTAAGTTCCAAAGATCTGCTGCACGACACAGCACCTATAGTTAACAGTACAGTATTTGTGCTCTTTAAAATATGTTGTGATGATAGATTTTATGTTAAGTGTTCTTACCACAAAAATAAATAAAATAAAACGTATGCACTAAAGAACCCAATTAGATTTTTAGAGGTGATTGTAATGTGGCATCATGGGTATATGCACATCTCCAAAATTATCAAAATGCAAACATTACATATGTGCATTTCTGTATCAGTAATGGCTCAATAAAAATTAAAAAAGAAAGAACAATGTAAATAAACAGAAGGGTACTTCTATAAAGAAAATACATCCTCTTGTGAAGCATTTGGAATAAGTGATCTTTTTGAATAAAAACACCATGCGTTATTTTTCAATTAGGGCCAGAAAACATACCTGGATTTATGTGCATTCCTTATGAAGCACACAACCCAATGGACAATAGTGAGTCACTATCAAGACCTCATAAGCCAAGGAAATTAAAATAATCAGTCAACAACCCAGGGAAATAAATAACAAAAACAAGATAACATACCACTTCACACATGGGATGGTAGTCAGAAAGACAAAAAATATAAAGTGTCAAAGAAAATGAAGAGAGTTGGAATTCTCACATATTGCTGGCGGGAAAGTAAAGTGGTGAAATCACTTTCAAAACGGCCCTGACAATTCCTCAAATGATAAATACAATTTCAAGTTATATACCTAAGAGAAATGATAACGTATATCAACATGAAAACGAGTACATGAGCATTTACAGCACCATTGTTGATAATAGCCCAGAGTGGAAATACCCCAAATGTTCATAAACTGATACATGGATAAATAAAATGTAGGATAGCCAATAACGGCCTATTAATTCAGCCATTACTAGGGATGAAGTACTCATATATCCTAAAACATGGGAGGAACTGGAAAAATTATTGTGAGTGAAAGAATTCAGTCACAGAAGACCACATATTGCATACTTCCTGTTACATAAAAGGTTCCAAATAGAAAATCTAGAATGACAGGAAATAGATTAGCGATCACTAAGGGCTCAAGATGGAGGAAGTGGCAAGTGATTGTGAATGGTGCAGAATTTCTTCTGGGGTTGATGAAAATGACCTAATGTTGATTGTGGAGATGGTTCTACAACTTTGCGAATATACTAAGAACCATAGAGGTATTCATTTTAAAGGATGGGTTACAATGTATGTGAATGGCATCTCAGTGAAGCTCCAAATAAATAACTAAAGATGGGTTTGCGATTTTTAAGAGAGGCCACATTATCTGTAACTGAGTAAGTCACTGATTACAGAGGCTCAAAGGTAAAGGAATGTATGATGAGTTCTCGCTTTTTGGTGTACGACTCTCTAAGACAGGAAATATAAGGAGAAGAGGGAAAGGAAAGGGCCGGACATGGATTTTTTGAGGTCTTTACTATTCCCTAACAACATAAAAGAATTGTCTTTCATAGACCTTTAGTTTATTTTCTTGTACCCACTGTTTTGCTTTGATAATCTATTTATAACTGCTGGTAGCCATTATCCAAGCATAGATGTTTAATATGATTTTTTATTGTTATCCTTACAGTGACTGGAAAGATTCACCACTGTCATTTACAATGTGTATGATAAGTCGAATTTTGGAAATATCATCTTTTAAAAATAGACTACAGCCAAATCCTCTCGCAATTTAGTGCATGATGTCTGATAGACACAACAGTGAAATATTTTATTCAACCTTTAAAAAGCTTAAGCTGAAAGTTTAATGAAGACATAGTTAGACTCATATTTCTTTACAAGTGGCCTGACATTAGAGCCCTTCTGCTTTCAACATTTAATTCCAGTGTTGCTGCCTGGAATCTTGTTAAAATCACCTTCAATTGTTTGTCCTCTTCCTCCCCTTCAGATGAATATAGAAACAGCAGTTCTGAGGGTCCTCTTGAGATTTCTCATGAGAAGGATCTAGAGATGAAAAGAGCTCCTGTTGTTCCATAATTCTCCCTCTCTAGTTTTTTTTCCTTTTTTAAAAAGAAAGTTTGGTAATTGTTAAAGTAAAACTTTCACTGTATTTCTGGAGTAAACCGGTGAAACCGATCATTTTACCTTTCCCTGTGTGGTTACACGTTCTCCAATGACATATGGAAGGTGAGTTAAATTGTCTTTAAAGACATTTAGCTTTAATATATCAGACTTCACTTGAAAGGAAAGATATCATACTAGTTGAAAGTTCGTTCCAGGGAGAAGAAAAATAATAGAAGCACTAGGTAATTTTTAAATATAATTTCACAAGTGAAGAAGGTTATTCAGGCATTAGTGGATAATTAGCGTAGAAGGTGCCACTTATATGGAATAATTTTCTTCTCATAAACCACCTAAGTGCTGTTCAGGGTACATGTTGTTAGCAGAATAGGGACCAGAAAGAAGCTGAAGACAAGTCATGAAAGAAGGTACTTTGTTTAAATACATGAGTTTCTTGCTCGCCTTATGTTATGGAGTCAATTACCATCATTTCCTAATATAAATAAGCCCTGGGTGTTTTGCATTAGGTTTTTTTCCACACAACGTGATGTAGAGTGGAAACATTAGCAAGTTACATCACAAATGTCCTTAGGGAAAATAATCTTAAAAAAGGGGAGATCTCCCCAAATAAAAACAACCTATGTAGAAACTGCAATTAAATGCACAATTTGCTATGTGTATATTCAAGACTTCAGTGCTAAGGTCAGTGTAGCCTATAATATGCCTGAATATCACAAGTAACATAAGCTTGGTAATTAAGTCTGTGGGTGATGAGATCAACTTACTTTGGTGTGAAATCCATAGATATGTGATCTTGGGTAAGTTATGCAACCTTTCCCTTCATGTCCTTATATCCAAAATATCGATGGTAATTTTAGTTTTTTCTTTAGATTTTTAAAATTGAATGATATAGAAAAATCTTTAGAAAACTGTCACTGTTCATTCACTATTAGTGTTTAGTTAGTTTTAATCTAGTTATCATGGATGAATATGTTTGTAATAGCAAACAGAAGAGCTAAAAATAAACCTATTGCTTTTTAATAATATAAAGTAATATGTGAAATCTGTGAATTCAGATGAACTATTAGAGGTTGGAAGACTGAGGAAAAAGTCATTAGGTAATGAAGAAAGGATCACCAAATACTTATATTATTAAGCATTAAGACTGAGCCACTAAATGTAAACAGTACCTTTAACAACAATGCAACTTGTACTTCATGTGCTTTGAAAAACATCATGAAAGAGCTGTGTATTTGGGGCCTGATAATTCAAAGGTTGGTCTATGAAGAAGCCATCTCTAATTACTCGATGATCAGACCCCATCATCAAGCTGTTAATACAGCAGTGGCAGAAATTTCATGCAAATAAAACAGCAGCTTTGAGAGTTGAAAAAACATGTGGTTTGGATACTGCTTTTAGTAGGATTAAGAACTAATTTGTTTTGGAATGCCATAGTAAAATATTAACAGGAATTTATAATTTTTACTTTTATATTACAGTATAATATGCATACCAAAAAGTGAAAATGTAATGAGTAAACAGTTCAATAGATTTTTATCAACCAAATGCATTTGAGTCAAGAACTTTATCATATCCTAGAAGCCACCTAATATTTTCTTCCAAGTATTATCTTTCACAGAAACAATAAACGGCCAAACTTCTATCATTATGGGTTTAATTAATTTTTCCAATGTTAGGAAAATGGAATCATTGTGGG
>PVJS01048655.1:0-14971 GCA_004027185.1 Glis glis
CCCCCTCTCTCTCTCTCTCTCTCTCTCTCTCTCTCTCTCTACTTAGTGAGGCCCTCCGCAACTATGTGAGACCCGGTTTCAAAATAAAGTATAAAAAAGAGGGCTGGGGGTGTAGCGCGGAGGTAGAACGCCCCTGGGTTCAATCCCTGGTACCGCAAAAAAAAAAAAAGATCTTCAAGAATTCTAGTATTATGTGAACATTTCAGATAGAAGCCAGCATCTTACAAAATTTTTGTAAATTCTGCAAGTGGTAAAGTGTGTGTGTGTGTGTGTGTGTGTGTGTGTGTGTGTGTGTGTATGAGAGAGAGAGAGAGCACATTTTGCCCAGAAAGAGATTATTTAGGATACTTTTGTTTTTTATACTGAATATTAGATTTATTAAAGCTATACATTAAACAATGAAGAATTTTAAACTCAATTCTTTACAAATCTAACATTTTAACTATCATTATTTTTAGGAGTTTTTTATAGCTTAAGTTCTCTTTAACTTTAGTTGCATTTATAAATTGAGCATTCATAGCCGGGCATGGTGACACACACTTGTAATCCCAGTACTTGGGAGGCTGAGACCAGAGGATCTGGGTTCACAGCCAGCCTCAGCAACTTAGTAAAGCCCTCCGTAACTTAGTGAGACAATGTTTCAAAATGAAGAATAAAAAATAGGGCTGGGGGTGTAGCTGGGAGGTAGAGTGCCCCTGGGTTCTATCCCCAGCACTGCAAAAATAAATAAATAAATAAATAAATAAATAAATAAGTAAGTAATAAGTAAATAAAGTAAATTGAGCATTCATTTTAAGTAACTAAATTATCTGACAGATCTAAATACTTAATTCTTCTAAATCTGCTATTTATGGATTTTATAAGATTCTAAATACATTTTAAACTTACGTATAAGCTTAAACCAGTGATTTAGTTACACTTTAAATTGCAATCAGGAGTTTAATTTTTTAGATAAATTAATATGCAGACCTTCTTAATCCATATTTTTAAAAAAACTAAAAAAAGTATTAACCTGTGGGCTTTTCCTTCCTAATTCTTTTCCTTCTTAAATAACTTTTAAGAAAAGCCACTTTTATCATACTTGCATTCTAACCCTGCCAGGTTTATCAGGACCTTTTCAATTTTGCCATCTTGAGCCATTTGAAGTTCCCCTTTCCAAGCCAGTTTTATGGGATCTGGAGCTACAGACATCCAGGGCGATTTTTGTCATGAAAGTATGGAGAAGTTGAGCTTAGTTTCATACTCTGCCAGCAGCGACTCAGACCTTCCACAGGGGGTGTTTTCTGAGCCTGCTGCCCTGGAATTCAGGCTCCATGTTACTTAATCCTCAAGTGTGATGGGTCTGCAATCGCCACTCCCAGGATGCTTGACTGATGGGTCTGCAATCCCCACTCCCAGGATGCTTGACTGATTTGTTTCAGTTTACTTATTGCTTGATTCTGTTCTGAGTTCTTTTTTTTAATTTGGCAGGCTGTATTTTCTTTTCTTTTTTTAGTATTTTAAGTATTTTAAAATAAAGCCTGCTTGTGTTTTGTATACCTCCCATGTATTATCTGGTTTTACAGTCATAAGGTCATTATCATGACAGTTTTAACTTCCAGTTTTCTGGAACACAAAGAATGTTTGTATCCTAAAAACGTGTTACACAGAGCACATGAACAGGGATTATATTTGGATCACAGCTCTGACCTATTCACATATAGAGTAATGTAATATCTTAGCTCTCCAATTGTATTATAACCTTTTTCCATGGACTGTGTATTAGCATTGTCCAATAGAACTGTAATGTGAGCCATATAGATAATTTTAATTTTTTCTGATAGCCATAATAAGTAAAAAGAAGCAGGTGAAGTTGATTTCAACAATGTTTTACTTAATCCAGTACAATCTAAATATTCTTTCATAATATAACCAACATAAGAATTGAGATACATTATTGTTTTCATACTGCCTTTTTGTGTGTTTATGTGGTGCTGGGGATTGAACCCAGGGGTGTTCTACCTCTGAGCTACAGCCCCAGCCCTATTTTATTTTTTATTTTGCACCAAGGTTTCACTAAGTTGCAGGACAATAAACTGCAAATTGCTAAATTTGCTAGGCTAGCTTTGAAACCACAATCCTCTTGTCTCAGCCTCCTAAGTGCTAGGATTGCAGGCATGCACCACCACACCTGGCTTCATACTGTGTCTTTGAAATCGTTTTATTTTATTCTCACTATACATCTCAGTTCAAACTGAACCACATTTTAAGTGCTCACTGGCCTCATGTAGTGGCTTCTGTACTAAGCAGTGTAGTCTTAGACCTTTGCAGCAATTTAGCATGCGTAATATAATGCTTTGTATGTAAGTGCATGTATGTGTGTTATTTTAGATACAGATTTCTCTAACTGAATAAAGTATAAAATATTCTAAAATGCATATCTTCCTTTCCTTTCTCTTAAAGGCCCTCCCTTCTTCCATGATTATAGTAGCAGTTTATTGTCCTGTGGTAGCTGCTGTTTTCATTGTTCTGAAGATGGTCAACTATCGACTACACAGAGCACTTGATGCAGGAGAAGTTGTAGATAGGAGTGCAAATGAGTTCACAGATCAGCGAACCAAAGCCGAACAAGGCAACTGTTCAACCAGGAGGAAAGACAGCAATGGACCGAGGTAAGAAAACCAGTGTCACTTAGTTTGTGACGATGTAGATCGTGGTCTGTGTATCATAATGTGATTACTGTGTTGCACCTGCTCTCTTTATGTGGTTTTAAGGCAGCATTAGATCTGATCACTGTAGATATAATGACAAGGACAAATTGTAATATTAGAACAGAGCAAAGCTAACTGGCATGTTTGGGGGATTAGATCATTTCATTGGCCTCATTACTGAACAAGTTAGAATGATATGTTACCATATAATAGTACTCACAGGAGTGACCCAAACCAAGGTAACACAGCCGAAAGAAGTAACTACACATGACTTGTATTTATACATACAAATAAAATATATATTGTTATATTTTACTTGGTAGAATCTGTATTTTTCACTTTATCTGTTGTAAATATCTTCCAATTTTATATTTGTCTTCCTCTTTTTTAGTGCTGGGGATTAAACCCAGGACCTCGTGGATGCTAGGAAAGTGCTCTACGCCAAGCTATCTCCCCAGCTCAGATTTTATGCTCTTACCTTAGAAATTTAGCTCTTCTTTTCTCAGCCTTATTAAGACTGACTTGTTAGATGTCACCACCTCCTAGAGGCTTTCCATTCTTGTCCCAGACAAAGTATTCCTGGTGTTGCTCAGTCACATTACATCATATTTCCTTGGCTCCTCTACCTTTCTCTTTTTGACAGAGGTATCTACTTTATTTATAGTCATAAATTTCTTGTGATCTTATAGAAATAATAGGTACTACTAATACAACTCTAAAAAAGAAAAGTTCTTATGTGAACACCTGACATATAAACCTACTCAGTCCTCAAGACGGTCTGCGAGGTAGATGCTGTTACTGTCCTGATTTACAGTGTGGAGACCGAGGTGAGAAAGATGAGGGAATCCAGGCACTCACTCTGGAGTCCATGGCACTGGCCACTGTGCTGTGTTTCCATTCAGCATAGTGTGAACTATTGAGGTATAAATAATATAATGAAAAGTGGGCACTTCTGTTAGGACACACAGTATTTCTGTATATTTTTCAGTGCATTGAAAGCTTTTGTTTATCCCTTTTTAATTGCATTTTTCTTCATCCCTTATATGATTACCCTGTTTGTTCATGGAGCAGATATTTTACTCTTGTAATCATTTGGTTAATTGTAGTACCTGAAATTGTCTTACTCATCTGTTTGTATTTATAAGCTTCCTGAAGTCAGGGACACTTTCTTAGAAACCATTATATTTCCAGGTCTTAAATCAGTGTCTGGAACTGATAATTATTTAGCAAATATTTGAAGTAGCTAAACCAATTTTTCTGTGATATTATTTTTACTGATGTACAGTGTTTCATTATGTGGATATATCATAATTTAACTATCCTATTTTTAGTTATTTCAATTATTTTCTTTCTTTCTTTTTTTTCTTTTGGTACCAGGGATTGAACCCAGGGGCATTCTACCTCTGAGCTAGACCCCCAGCCCTGTTTTATGTTTTTTTTTGAAACAGGGTCTCGCTAAGTTGCCGAGGACCTTGCTAAGTTGCTGAGGCTGGCCTTCAACCTGCAATCTTCCTGTCTCAGTCTCCCAGGTACTGGAATTACAGGTGTGTGCCACCATGCCTGGCATTATTTCAATTATTTTCAAATTCTAATTTCAGTGTTAAAAAGGTCGCTGTGATGTTTAAATTTTTTAAAAAAATTTATTGGTACATTGTAATTGTACATGATAGATTCATAGTGATACATTCATATGTGCATATAACATTATTTGGTCTGTTTCCTACCCAGTACCTCTCCTTTCCCTCCCCACCTCCTTCCACCTATCCTCTTCCATTATTTCTACTGGTTTCCTAATTTTCGCGAGGTCCCTTTTCTTTTCTTTTTTCTTTCCAGCTTCTACATATGAGAGAAAACATGTAGTCCTCGGTTTTCTGAGTCTGACTTATCTCACTCAGCATGATGGGTGTTTAAATTTTAAATGATTAAATATTTTACTATAATTTATCAGAGGTGGAATTACTGGAAAGGTTATATGTATTTCTTTTTCTTTTTTTTTTTTGTGGTACTGGGGATTGAACCCAGGAGCATTCTACCTCTGAGCTACACCTCTAGCCCCATTTTTTAATTCTTTATTTTGAAACAGGGTCTCACTATGTTGCAGAGGGCCTCACTAAGTAGCTGAGGCTGGCCGCGAACCTGTGATCCTCCTGTCTCGGCCTCCCAAGTACTGGGATTACAAGTGTGTGTCACCATGCCTGACTTGGCTATATGCATTTCTAAGTTTTCTGATAAATATATTGCTATATTCCAAAGATTTTGCCATCTAACTACCGTGACCAGCAGTTTGAGGGCCTCTTTGTTTGTATTTTTGATAACACTTAGTTTAATATTTTGACAAATTGTGATATCTCACTGTTTAATATTTCTGCTTTTGAATTGCTGGTGAAATGGAGGTATTCTTCTTGTGTTACTGCCATTTACATTTGTTATTTTGTGGATTTTTTTGTGTGTGTGTGTGGTATTGGGGATTGAACCCCAGTGGCATCCTGCCTCTGAGCTACACCCTCAGCCCTATTTTATTTTTTATTTTGAAACAGGGTCTCTCTGAGTTACTGAAGGTCTCACTAAATTACTGAGGCTGGCAGCGAACCTGCGATCTTCCTGTCTCGGCTTCCCAAATACTCGGGTTACAAGTTTGCTCCACCACGCCAGGCTTACTTAAGCTTTTTATGCCTTGGCTTCCTCCTTGGAATAAGGAGGCAAATAATATCTCATAAGATTATTATGAGGAAGCAATGAGATAGTATATGTAGAGTGCTTAGAACATTCCTGACACATGGTAATCAGTACATAATTATTCTAATCATTTCTGGATATTACTATACTGATACATGGTAATCAGTATGTAATTGTTCTAATGAATTGCTTTTATATGTTCTTCTAGTTAAAAAATTTATTGTGAAAAATATATTCTAAAGAGGATATCAAATATATGTATAACTTAGAGAAAAATAATCAAGCTGATATTACCTACCAAACAGCTTAAGAAATAGGGCAATATATAAATAACCATAGATGCTCCATGCACTCTTTTCCCATTTCATTCCACTCTTCTGTTTTTTATTTTGTGGTACTGGGGATTGAACCCAGGGCATTCTACCTCTGAGCTACACCCCAGCCCTATTTTATTCTTTATTTTGAAACGGGGTCTCGCTAAGTTGCCGAGGGCCTCACAAGTTGCTGAGGCTGCCACGAACCTGTGATCTTCCTGTCTCAGCCTCCCAAGTACTGGGGTTACAAGTATGCGCCACCATGCCTGGCTCATTCCACTCTTCTTTAAGAAGGACTGTAATCTTGACTTTTGTGTAAATAATTCTTCTGCCTTTATTGGGATACAGTCTTTGTAGGTATCCCAAAATATATGCATTATTTATTTTGTCTGCTTTAGGACATCCTAAAGAGAATCATATTGTGTATATTTTTCTGTGAGGGGCTTTTTTGTACAGTATGTTTTATTGACTTACCCATGTTGATATTTGTAGCTATAATTTATTCATATTTACTGTCATATAGCCTACTATTATAGGAATAGACTACAGTCTGTTTATCCACTCTTCTGTTTATAGCCATTCATATTATTTCCAATGTTTGCTCTGATAATACATTATTGTATATGTTTTCTGGTACACATGTGTATGTCTAGTCTACATAAGTTGGTTAGTAGGGCATTTTCATATTCAATTTTTTTAGGCAATTCTAACTGGGCAGAGTAATGCATGCCTGTAATCCCAGTACTTGGGAGGCTGAGACAGGAGGATCACAAGTTTGAGAACAGCCTTAGCAACTTAGTGAGACTGTCAGCAACCTAGGGAGACCCTGTTTCAAAATAAAAAACAAAAAGGGTTTGGGGCGGGTGTAGCTTGTAGGTAGATTGCCCCAGGGTTCAATCCCCAGTACCACACACACACACATAAAATAAATTAGGTAATTCTAAACTGTTTGCCAAAATGATTTTTGCCAGTTTTTACTCACCAGTAGTAGGTGAAAATTCTTATTATTCCATATCTTCATCAACATTTGATATTAGCAAACTTTTAATATTTGCTATTCAGTTGAGTGTAAAATGTATCTCCCTGTAACTTTTACTTACCCTTTCTGATTACTAATGAAGTTGAACATCATATTTTATATGCAGGTTCCACTGAGGGTTTCTATTTTTTTTTAGTGCCCATTTATGTCTTGTTTCAGTTTTTTCTTTGAAGTTGTCTTTCTCTTATTAAGAGAGATTTTAAAAATATATTCATATGCTTCCTTTATTAGTTATGTATATTACAGACGTCTTCTCACAGTTCGTGGTTTGTCATTTTGCTTTCCTTAAGGTTTCTTTTGATTATCATACATTCTTAAATTTAATAAAATGAAAATTATCATTTTAATAATTAGCATTTTTGTGTCTTAGTAAAGTATTTCCTACACAGAGATCTGAAAGATATTCTTCAATATTGGCTTCTTAAAGTTTCACGTTTCTTTTATTTTCATATTTCAGTTTTATCTGAAATTATTTTATTTATTTATTTATTTATTTATTTATTTATTTATTTGTGGTACTGGGGATTGAACCCAGGGACATTCTCCCTCTGAGCTACACCCCAGCCCTATTTTTTTATTTTTTATTTTGAAACAGGGTCTCACTAATTTGCAGTGGGCCTCACTAAGTAGCTGAGGCTGGCCGCGAACCCGGATCCTTGGGTCTCAGCCTCCCAAGTGCTGGGATTACAAGCATGCGCCACCATGCAAGGCTTGAAATTATTTTATTCTGTATTGTCACATGGGGATTAACACCCAGTGTTTGTTAAGGGGAGCTGTCTTTTTCTCAGAAACCTGCAGTATTCTGTCATAAACTGAGTTTCCATATTTAGTGGTATACCTGGTGTTATGTATCTACCAGGAAAAGTCTGCAAGGAACTTTGTATTTTTATTGGAGTTGCTTTGAATATATAGATCCTTCTACTAAGTATTTATATCCCTTCATTTGTTTTGTCTTTTAAAATTCACTTTTGTAAAGTTTTATCATTTTCTCTATTAAAAGGAAACACATTAAATTATTTTATAGTTTTTCTTCAATTTAAATTGCATTTTCTTTTTCTTTGTTAAATGTAGCAGTTTAATGTCCAGCAATCTTATTAAACTCCCTTATTAATAGTGATATATTATTTGTAGGTTATTTCTTGATTTTCTATAAATGATGACAGTTTTATATCTTCCTTTCTAGTCCTGTCCTTCTTGATCAGTGTTTTGCTTGGCTATGACTTCTAGCTCCTGAATAAATTGAAATAGTATTGGTGTATATCTGTATCTTTTTTTCTACTCTTTTTTAAAATATACTTTTAGTGGTACATTGTAATCTCACATCATAATGTAGTTCAGAGTGATAGGGACAAACATGGACACAGCATGTTTTGAGCTTCCCCCCAGCTCCCACTCCACTCCCTCCCCTTCCCTGTACTTGACACTCACGTTGGCATTAGTAATTTCATATATGTACATAACATCAGTGAAAATATTTTCTTCATTAATTCTACCCCCCTCCCCTTCCCCAGACCCCCTCCATCACTCCACTGGGGTTTCTCCTCCATTATCTAAAGTCCCTCTTGTATCCTCATTACTCCCTAGCTTCCGCATAGGAGAGAACACATAGGACCCTTCACTTTCTGTGACTGTCTAATCTCACTTAGCATAATGTTCTCCAGGTCCATCCATTTTCCTACAAATGACATAATTTTGTTCTTTATTGCTGGGTAGAATGCCACTGTGTTTATATCCCAGAGTTTTGTAATCAGTCATCTGTTGATGGACACCTAGGCTGGTTCCATGATTTGGTTATTGTGAATTGTGCTGCTATAAACATGGATCTGCATGTATCACTATAACATTCTGATTTTTCTACTCTTTAAGAGGATGTTTTTAAGCTTCACTATTAAGGTAAGATCTTTGTTTCAGGTTTTTGGTTTTTATATCTTTCCCTTACCCTCCCACTTGTGAATCTCTCATTCTGTTCTGAGGAAAAGAAATGAATAGGAAAATATATACTTTTATATCTAGAGCCTTTCATTGTGGTTGGTACACTACAGCTGTCAGTCTGTTGCATAAATAAGTGAATGTAGTGGGAGTACGAGAGCCTTATGGTTGTTACTGGTTTCTCTTATGTGGTATAGCAGGTCAGAAATGCTTACATCTTTATCTTATAGAAAGAGTCAAAGTCTTTAATGTTTGTTATATTTTTAATGCTTCAGAAGCAGAAGTTAGCATATTGAATTTAAGGATTTGAATACAAATAATTTGGAGACCATATTTTCTCTATGTTTCTCACGGCAGTAAATCTTATAATATGGTAAACTAAAGATCCATTTAAACTATATAAAGCTGAATTTTAGGCTCAGTTCTCTGAGGGAGATTTATTCTGTTTACATAGTTCTTATCTATTCATAATTTTATGAACATCATTATAATCTACAGTAGATTTGTAAATTTAGTACTGTAATGGTACTGTGACGTTTCTGATCAAAACCTGAGAATGAGCAGTTACTATGATACTAAAAATCAACAAATTAGTTTGTGAAGTCTTCTCTGTAATTCAGATTAGACCCCTTCTGGTTTTCTGCCTTTCCCTGTACCTGGTTTTTTTTTTTTTTAACAGATGGGAAAATTAAGGCAAAAAGGTAGCGATTCCCCGAATTTGGTGTATTGCTTACTGCAGTAGGCCACTTTGCTTCTGTGAGAATTGTAAACTACTATACTTTCCAGGTATGTGTTGAAATCTCCATTGCTAAAAACCTGCAAGTCTTACTAATAAAAACTCTTACTCAGCCATTTTATATGTTCAACTATATTTAGAACATCTATAGTTTGGCTCAAAGTTCTATTTCTGAATTTGTAAAGAAGACCAGAGTATAGAAATTTTGCTGGAGGATTTTTGAATAAAAGAGCTGCCCTTCAGCCAGGCATGGTGGCGCATACCTGTAATTCTAATACTTGGGAGACTGAAACAAAAGGATTGCAGGTTCAAGGCCAGCCTTAGCAACTTGGTGAGACCCTCAGTAACCAAGTGAGACCCTGTTTCAAAGTAAAAAAAAACTTTTTAAAAAAGGGCCGGGAGGTGTAGCTCAGAGGTTAGAACAATCTGTAGTACCAAGAAAAAAAGAAAAAAAAAGCTGTCCTTTATTTTTGTTCATCATTTTTGATGAACAAAAGTTTTTCCTTAATTATTTTTGTTCCTTTAATTCCCCTTTCTTCCCACTCAATATTGACCATTGACCAGTATTAGTTCTAGATCATTGTTTCTCACCCAAGGGCGATTTTTACCCTTCAGGAGACATTTGTCAGTATCTGGAAACATTTTCAGTTGTTACAACTGGAGGGATGCTGCTGGCATCTAGGGAATAGAGGAGTCCAGGGATGCTGCTAGCCATTCTACAATGCACAGGACAGCCCTCCACGATCAAGAATTATGTGGTCCAAAATGTCAGTGGAGATAATGGTGTTTACTTTTTGGTTAGGAAATAGAGAACTTGCAGTGCTGTTTGTTGAAAGTCAGTATGGTTTCTTAGAACATGGGCTTTGGAGTTTTATAGACTTGGTATTTAAACATTGTCACTGGTTTTGAGTATTCAGATGTGCAGAAAAAGAAAAAGAGAAAGATTACAGATGTGTTAGCCTGTTGCACAGTACTGATTATTTGTGCCTTTCCATCCCACTTAACACAGTTTGTGTTGTTAACCCCTCTGAGACCTTAGGCAAGATTTTGCTTCATGTAAAATGAACATAGTAGTACTTGTATCATAGATTTTAAAGTGTCAAGACTGTCCTGCCTGTATCTAGATAAAGTGTAGTCTATCCATACAGTGGAATGTTATTTGGCCATAAATAGGAGCAAAGTGCTAATGAATGCTACAAAATGGATGAACCTTGAAAACATATGCTAAGGGAAGGAAGCCAGTCAATCAGTCAGTCAGTCACAAAAGATTACATACTGTGTAATTCCGTTGATAGGAAATGTCCAGAATGGGCAAGTCTAAAGAGACAGAAAGTAGATCAGTGGTTGCCTTATACTGGGGAGGATGGAAAGGGGAGAGGAATAAGAGCTGAAAGTTGTTTTTGGGTGATAAAATTCTAAAATGTTCTAAAATTGACTGTAGTGATGTTTTTTAACTTTATGAATATACTAAAACCCACTGAATTATACAATTTAAGTGGGTATGAATTATGCAATTTACATAGTTTGTGAATTATGTATCAATAAAGCTGATAGATACATAAGTAAGGCAAGATGAGAGTTCTCTGTCTTTTCTGTGATGTTGAATATTTTATTCCTTAATCTTCACTTTGTCCTTCATCGTCTCGTTTCTGTGGGTCTGACTTAGAGGATGCATTCTCTAGAGATAGCAGTAACATTGCTGGCAATTTCTAAGTACTCAGTGTGGTGATAGCTGCCATCTTAAGGATGATGTACACCCTTAAGATTTGTCCAATTCATAACAATTTCTCAGTGTGTTCCTGTATAGCTGACATGAGATAACACTGAACAGCTAAGAAACTTGCGTATTCCACTCTTCTTACACGTGGGCATTTGTGCACTAAATTGGCCATTAAGTTTGTAACCAGGTTCTAAAATGTTTTATTTTTATAAATAGCAAGTTGGAAAGCTCATTTTCCTTATTGGATGTTAGTCAGCTAACTATAGTCAATGGCCCAGAATTAAGAACCCATTAAGTAAACAGGGATATTATAGTTAAAAGACCTTAAAAAACACTGTAATTCAAACTGCTATAGTGATAAATACTTAAATGAAAGATATACTTGCAAGCAAATTCTCTTTTGCTTATATCTTTTGATTGCAGCAGAATGCCCCACCCAAACAGGCTTAAGGGAATTTATGGCTCATGTTACTCAAGTCTGCATGTGAGGGATGCCTTCATCTCTGCAGCCGGATAGGACAGGATGCAGTTCAGTCATGTTCACTGCTTCCCTTCTTTTCTGTTAGTTAGCTTCTTGTACAGGCTCTACCTCATGGTTGTAAAATGGCTGCAGCAGTCCAGGCTTTAAGTCTTCACATCAAGACTAGTAAATATAGAGAAATTTCCTCTCTCAACAATAGGTTATGTGCTTATTCTAGAACTAATCTCAGTGATCAGAAGACTGGGATATGCTGACTGACTTTGGCCAGTAGAGGGGATGGAATCAACATTACCCAGACCCTATACGGGTTTGGAAGGACATGGTTGGTTCACCAGGAGAATTTGGGTTGCTTTTTGTTAACTGGATGGCAAGACAGTTTTATCCACTCCCAATGTACACCCTATATCCTAGAAATTTTATCCTGATAATAATAGCTTAAAAATTCTTTGAGTACTTAACTCTATTTATACAAGGTAGAATGAGTAAAAATCTTGGGGTAAGTTGGGCGTGATGCACACCTATAATCCCAGCATTTGGGAGGCTGAAACAGGAGAATTGCAGGTTTGAGGTCAGCCTTAGCAACTTAGCAAGACTCTTAGCAACTTACTAAGACCCTGTTTCAAAATAAAAAAAAGGGCTTGGAGGTGTATCTTGGAAGTAAAATGCCCCTGGGGTCAATGCCCAGTACCCAAAAAAACACCCAAAATAATTTTGGGTAAAAAAAGGATTATGAGTTGTTCTAGGAGTTGTGTTCTTGAAAAAATTAATATTTCCAAGATTTTTGAAATTTTTTGTGATCTTTTTATAATTGTCTCTACTGTCTATGTGCTGCCCCAGCTCTTTGATCCTAGTACTTTTTTCCCTTTGACTTTTTTTTTTTTGGCGGTACCGGGGATTGAACCCAGGGGTATTCTACCTCCAAGCTATACCTCCAGCCCTATTTTTTATTCTTTATTTTGATACAGGGTCTCACTAAGTTACGGAGGGCCTCACTAAGTAGCTGAGGCTGACTGCGAACCTGGATCCTCTGGTCTCAGCCTCCTAAGTGCTGGGATTCAAGCGTGTGCCACCATGCCCGGCTCCCCTTTGACTTTCTAATACTTGTTGTTATTGCATATCATTATTTTATTTTTTAACTTGGGCCTTCTAGCTCAACATACATAAATCTAAAATCTTAGGTTTCCAGTTCTGTAAAACAGTTAGTATCCCCGTTAAGTTAAAAAGTACAAATACAAATAGCTTAACTGGGATGACTAATCTCTTGTTGGTTTATCACTGTGGCATGCAGTTTAGTAAGCCTTATCTCTTGGAGACATCAGTTAATGTGATACCTGATTACTTTCCCTGTCTGCAATTGACCAATTTCTCTTTGCTCTTGGGAAACAAAAGACAATCATTTCTTTGCTAGAGTGGTTTTATGGCACATATCATAAAATATTTAGTATGCTATAATTGTAATTATGGCCAGTTTCTGATGTTGGATTGGGTGTAGACAGCTTGGGATAAGAGAGTTTTAAATATTTTCAAATAGTGATGTTATTAAATGGTTCCAATTTTCAGACTTACCAATGAAGGATGGTCATTACTTTTTTTCTTTTTTAAAAAATCAGAACCTCTTGGTTTTACAGAAAAATATATAACTTAAATAATAAAGAAATGAAAATAAAATCATTGGTGTCAGAATAATGATAGTCTTATTCTTTTTCCAATTTTTCCTGCACAGTGATCCTGGTGGAGGGATTGAAATGTCTGAGTTCATTCGGGAGGCCACACCTCCAGTTGGTTGCAGTTCAAGAAATTCTTATGCTGGTCTAGATCCAAGCAACCAGGTAGGAACCTGTGCTGTTTTTTTCCCCTCCTCCTGGTTCTAGTCTGTTATTCTCAGGTCTGTATTTGTCAGTTGATGCTTATTTTTCTGATTGTTTATTAGTAGCATTTTAAATAATATTTTTATTTTTAACTGAATTTTCACATTAGTAAACATATATTTGCTGAGCACATATCACATGATCACTGCCTACATACAATTTTGAGCAATACAGTTGTGGTGAATGTCTTTAGGAAATTTAGCTTCTAGTTTCCTCCATCTTATGTTCCTATTGTTTGGTTACTTTAGGGTTAGGGTTACTTACCCCCATATCTCAGTGTTTGAATGTTAAGACTCAAGCTAGAAGTAGAATACCAATTTGCTTGTGCCAGTTGTCATGTCTGTCCACTTTGGAACAGTAGCTCTGAGAGTGTCTCCTCAGCCTGACTCCCACCCCCTCATCCTGTCTCCCCTGGCTGGCTGCAGTGCTCTGGCTCCTCCTGAGAGCCTCCCCCACTCCTGCTTGCCTGCTCAGCACATAGCCTCACTAGACTGAGTAAACTCAATTTTGGAAGAAACCTCTCATAATAGAACTTTTGCAATTGCAGGGTTTAGCGGTTGTTGTGTTGGCCCTTTCATTACGTAGAAAAACAGCTGATTTTTCTCAGAGTCTAGGCTAAACCTCATTTCCCTGTTTTCATTTCAATATTCTCGTTACATCCCCAGCTTGAGGACTAAAACCGTTTTTCCTCCCTCTCCCTTTCTGTCCCAGGGAGAGACTTTGGTTCTTATTTTCCTGCCCAATTCTGACTCTTCCTGTCACCACCACCCCCATTCCTCAAGACTTTCAAAGACCTTGTGGTGCTGGCCCTTTCTCTTATGGATGGAGCACTTACTTATTATAGCACTTAGTTTTTGGTGTATGATTATTATGTCGCAGTTTGTAAACCTCTACAGAGTAGATTTCTCTCTTTTTCTCCCACTGTGTAGTATGTACTATTTTCTATTAATGATTGTTAATTACATTTATGTGTATAGAAAATAAAACTGCAGAGGTAGAATTGGACTTGGCTCCTCATTTAACGAGTGAGTAGCAGACCAAATTCTCCTGACTCTAAGAATAATATTATGAAAAACACCATATTCTGTGAATCACAAACTGGGTCATATTTCTTCATATATTTTGATATGCCTCTATTTTGAATTGTATTTTCATGACCTAAAATTCAAGTGAGTGAATTGTTGGTAGCATTGTTAGTTGTGATTGAGTATAGTATAGAACAAGTAGGTTGTTCGATTTGTCTTCTTTCCATAACAAGCTGATAGAATAAGAGATGTTATTTAAAAAGAAAAAGAAAGCCGGGCGTGGTGGCGCACGCTTGTAATCCCAGTACTTTGGGAGGCAGAGACCGGAGGATCCAGGTTCGTGGCCAGCCTCAGCTCTCTCGCTCTCTCTCTCTCTCTCTCTCTCTCTCTCTCTCCCTGTCCCTCTCTCTCTCTCTCTCTACCTAATGAGGCCCTCCGCAACTTCGTGAGACCCGGTTTCAAAATAAAGTATAAAAAAATAGGGCCAGGGGTG